>OY979720.1:15384429-15639429 GCA_963855995.1 Muricea muricata | reverse complement strand
GAAATGGAAATGAAATGGAACGAAGCGTCCATTGAAATGGAACGAAGCGTCCATTTTAGCGACTGAAAGTCATAAGTTCTCTCGCAAAATGAGAGAGTCAATTGAAATTGAAAAACATAGTACGATAGACCAAGAGGGTAAGCCACTAGACAGTACGTGGCGCGCTCTCTTTACTGTGCAAAATTAAATTTCTTTCTTCTTTGCGCACGCGTACGGGTTAATTAGAACCATTTCGCTACGTTACAAAATGACGTAGCTGATTTGACCGTTTAATTAACTTTTAAATCACGCGAGCATACAATCACGACACTTTATGTATAAAAAGGGGCGTGTGAATTCAAATAGTCATATTATTATAGCACTGATGAAGATCCGAGCTTACGGATCGAAAGCTCTGCAATAATAAATTTACGTGGTGTTTCCACAAAGCTTAACAAGTATATTGTATTCACCATGCAAACGTACAAGAAACTTAAATACATTTTAGTCAGAGAACGTCCCATCTTTTTTTATTATGTCTAATCCTGGCTACACATCTACGATTTTCAATAATAAGCACACAAGCAAGATTCTTTACTCCCGTTACAAATTCTATAAGTAGCACTTAGCAATTAGTACATACCCCTTCCATTTACAGAAGAAAAAAGCAACAAGAAAACCAACGTGGAGTACGAGCAGTACCACGTGAAAATATCGACTGCGGAAGATCCATTCGGGCAGAAATCGCCAGTTCACCGTCCATTTGAAGAAAAACTGCCGGCCTAAGTTAAAAGATCTTGCGAGGTAACCATTGGCATTGTTAAGCAGGAAGGGAACAGCCAAGATAAACTGCGCTATAGCACATATTGTTAGTTTTGTCACTGTTCCAAGAAAGCCATGTGATTCAAGCAGCAAAACCAACAAACCAGGTGCAAACAATAAGATGTTCATTTTTATGCTCACTGCTAAACTGAAATGAAAAGTGAATAACAATGTTACATGGTTATTTGGTAATAGAATTTTGCAATGTGCTCATTGTGGCGACCAATGGCATATATAGGTTTTCTATTTCACTGCGTCATTTTCAGTTAGAGGTTTCGTTAACGCTTATCGTCATTTTAACACCAATTTTAATCCATTTTAAATAACTATTTATTATAGTATACTATTTATCTAAAAAAAATTAGCATAAATTTCCAGGTGACTCGATTGGATTTTCCTACGAAGGCTCACTGCCTCTGAAGTGATAGTCACTGGCGAGTGACAATTGCTTTTGCTCTTTTATACAGAGATAAATTTGAAGTTAATTTTTATAAACTTGTGCTATTATTCGTAATTTATACTAAACGCCTTTGGCTTCAGCTCAGTGAAAACAGGCTTGTAATGACCTCGCCTCCGGCGACTATAATTGTTTAATATAGTGGTTGCAGCCACGGTCTTTTAAAATTCTGAATATTTGCATAATTGACATGGTTAACACACACTTTAAGTGCAATATACTTGACGTTACCTAAAGAAAAGGCATCCCCAATTCCAGCGCTGCTTGATAAACAAATATGTAGCGACGTAGAAGAAAAACATGGCTACAGGGTCGTTAAAAAGTCGAAGGACATAAATAGAATGTATTCTGTACGAAGCACAGCACATAAAAAAGAAGGCAAAAGGCGGAACCTGAAATAAAACGAGAGAAAAACTTGCTTCAATTTTGATGAAAACTGTCGAATGGTACTGTTCTCCAAGATAAAATTCAACATACAGTAGGTGCAGGTGTAAACATACTTACTTTCAGAGACTTTTGGTAAATAGCAAACACGACGACAAGAGTCAGCAAATAAAGCAAAAGAAATATATATTGAGCAATCCTTATATTTCTTCCTTGTTCAGTAATATAGTAGAGACCACTGAAGATGTACACAAACCCAGCAGGGTAGCTGAAATTCATAGAGAAATTTTACAAGTACTCACGAAAGTTGCGGCAAAACTGTGATAATGAGACATAACTTTTAAATTAATTACATGTAATAATGACGAGTTACCATTCAGGGACATGTTTGTTTTTAGATATTTACAATATCTGGCATTTGGAAAAGTTACATTATATAAAACATGCTATTCCTTGTTTATTCATGAAACAAATGGTTAAGACTGCCAAGTCCTCGTTTTTTATGAACTTGACATGGTGATAGCCTATTTTAGTATTAGCTGCATCTAAATATAATCACTGTGATATAAGTACGTGAATATTGTAAATATTGCTAATTATCATTGATATTGATGAACATATAATTAACTGTTTGTGTTTTTGGTTGTAAAATAGGATTTATGATATATCTTTGCTGGTCAATATTTGTGCTGATTTTTATTATATATTTATGAACATGTCTCTTGTTTGGATAAATCTATCTACTAGCAATATCTCTTGCTCTATTAGTGCTATTAATAATTACTGTAATCTTGCTCTATTGCTTGTATATTAGAAGTATATTCTAGTTCTATTGCCATTAAACCAACTACAATTAACATACATAGTGTTAATTGGTACATGCTGTTGTGGCAATGCTACTCTTATGAAAATAACATAAAATTTACTCAGGCCACCACATACACAAGTGGTCCAGTAGCACCTTCAAGCTTTGTATAATCATACGTCCCATTCAAAAATCCCTCTACCTCTTGCATGTAAGCTTCCCAATCAATCTCAGTATCTGAAACAACAAAATCGTTAGTAACCTTGTGCACAAGTTTTCTTAACTGGACACTGTTAGCTGGGGATTAGCTCCTCAATGATATATTATAGGCCCATTACACAGCAACTAATTCTAAATCCCTGAATAGACCCTTGTTGGGGTATTGGACTGGGAGTAGCAGAGGTTTAATACATTCACTCAAGTATAAATTCGTTATCTGCAATCGTTTTTGGCCAATATTTTACTTTCAACAACCGCTATAGTTTGAGAGGCCTTGAGTATTTTTAATTGCAGACTTGTGGCTACCCCTCCAGGCTCCAGGCCCTCCTACCTACCACCGAATTATGATCAAGCTGCTGACTATAACTAACAAATCTACAATAGTACAGAGTTTTTAGAAATCAAGTCCCAGGTTCGAAAACCAGTCATAAGTTGTACACGGTTCATTGTTGGATTTGCTGTTCATTTGATTTGTACAATTCTTACATTTTACTTTCCAGATAACAAGTAAATTAACAAACAATTCTGCTATACAAAGAAACACTGCCACAATCCACATTTTCTCGGGCTCAAACAGCACTGCTTTTGCAAAATAAAATGCATTTCTCAACGACAAATCAACATTAAATTTTGCACTTTTATGCTTCTTCGTCGGCGCCATGTTGAAATCTGACCTTTGTTTATAACATCGGTGCTTCCCCTAATTTACATACACCAAAAATTGCCGGCACAAGCCGACGGTTAAACATGTGACTACAATGTTATGTTGAATATGTAAATTAATTAGTAGCATCTGCCAAAATGGCAGCGAAATGTTGGAGTTTGTTGTCCCTATATGTAATATTGAATGTGCCTTTGTTTACAAGTGGAAACTCACGTTTGTGTACATATTTCGGTGAGTATAATACAGTGTAAACGCAATGTATTCGTAGAGATATTCCCATGATTCCGACCTTGACAGAGACGCTTTGACTTGATTTGACTATACGAGGACCACTTTAAAAGCGGGTCTAGTGCCATAAATACTGCCTGTTTGTCTACGCAACCTTGTAAATACGAGTTAGGAAGCTCATCCAATTCGATTGGTTGCAACTGAATAACCTTCATGCATCACAAATTTCAACTGTTGCAACAATGATACTACGAGGTTAATTACTAAAACAAACAGCGTGGCAATCGAATATCGATCGCACGGAAATCACATGTGTTATAACACTACGAACGATATTCGAACTTCGAGAGTTCTAACTATTACAATTGTTGATACTATTTGTGTAATAAAGGCAGAGACCTCGACGCATATCGTATATTCGTACAGAAAATTCGATGGCCCCAAAAATTGCCATCGAACCATAGGCAACACATATGCATAGCAACGGGTGACGCAACGTTATGAAAGGTAGCTGTGAAATTCATCTTTGTGGAAAGACAAGATGTCTTGCGTTCAATTTTTGCGTTGCAGCATGAATTTCCAGAGATTTTGCAAAGATAATGAATTTTGACCATACACTGAATCAGTGATTCATAAGATAAGATAAGATGATGTTTAATAGCACAAATTCGCACATAACGTGAAGTACAATGTGCTTACATTAAAATACTATAATAATATAAGATTATTTACAATGGTTGTTAGGACAAAGTTAAGATCAAGTCTCACCAGCACTGTTTACTATAAGCAATCTTAATTGTATTTGTTTTAAACCAATCAGTTCGACATTTATAAGTTGATAAATTATTTAGTGATCTAATAAAATAATTATGCTCGTTCGATCTAGTCTGGGTCACGTATTGTGTTAGGGGACCATCTCTGGTTATCTTCGTGAGTGCCTTCAAACATAGATCTTCACGTCTAGTCTCCAATTTGGTGATACCAGCCAACAGCAATGCATCTTTATAAGTTTGTTCTGGGTATATAATACGCAAGGCTCGCTTTTGGATTTTCTCAAGTTTGTCAGATAAATAGCACGAGATAGAGCTGTGCCAAACTTCACAAGAGTATTCAAGGATTGAGCGTATTAACGCAATATACACAGTGAGAAGGTATGCAGGAGGAATACCACTTCGGCGCAACACCCGGAGGATATGCAATCGTTTGGATGCCTTCGAGACTATTTCATAGATATGTTCATCCCATTTCAGGTTGTTTTGGATCGTGAGTCCCAGTACTTTATGTGAACGCACTGTCTCAATTGGGTGTCCATCGATCAACAGAGGCATTAATTGGGGGGTTTCTCCAAGGAAGCTAACACGAAGCTCCTTGCATTTTTTGATATTAAGTTTCATCCAATTATCGGAAGCCCACAACTGAACTGAATTAAGGATTGGTTGGGTGATAGAGGTGCAATTTCTGCTAAGACTCTCAGAGGTTGAAACGTCATCTACGTATTTCCACATTCTAGTGTCGGGAGAAGTGATTCGCAGGTTATTGACCATTACTAGGAACAAGATTGGACCTAGTTTTGTCCCCTGAGGAACACCTGCATTTACTGAAAGCCAGTGAGAGGTTGCTCCGTCAAATTTAACCCGCTGCCTTCGATTTGAGAGGAAGTTGATGATCCAAGGGATTAATGAGCGTCTAGCACCCAAATTTATCAGTTTCTCAATTAATAGGTTATAACCTGTACGGTCGAAGGCCTTGCAGAAGTCTAGGAAGCAAATACGCAGATGATTACCGAGTCCATCAAGGTGGGAAAGCCAAGTATGTAACATATCCAAAAGGCAAAAAGTGGTGGATGTTCCTTTCAGGCAACCAAATTGGCTGGGATCGATTTTTTCTTTTACATCCTCAATCAGCCAAGATACTACGAAATCCTCCAGAACTTTAGACAGGCACGATGTTAATGATATAGGCCTAGTGTCGGCTTCAGCAATCGGTTTACTTGTTTTAGGGATTGGAACTATGTTCGATTCCTTCCAAATACTTTCCAAGTTCTCCAACTTCCACGACGTAGCTTAGAATTTGTTCTTTAAAATTCCGATGCTGTAATCACAAGAGCTTGATTTGTGGAAATGTGGGAGAGAGACTGCGCTAAGCGCCTATTTATCGATTAGTTGTAGGCCTTCCATCACTTTTGAAACTGGTTGTACACGAAAGAGATCGAAAGTATTCCTAACATATATATACGTGATGTTTCCAAATGTCAAAATAAATATTTTTATAGCGATTTAAAGTATAATTCAGAAAGTTGTAAGCAACAGTGGCGTGCTGGCAGGGGGGAGGGGGCAGGCGGTGGACCATGCCCCCTCACCGAAGATTTTTAGGGGGCGCCAGACCACAATCGGGGCGCTAAAATTGTGAAAAACGAAATTTAGCGCTAAAACTTTAACACTATAAGGATTGATTTCTTGGGTCATCTTGAATTGATTGCATGAAATATACGCCTTTCGGCTATCTAAGTTAGAGGTACTAATGCCGGAGTGAGCAGAGTTCATGAATCGTAACCTTTCAAACAATAATAAATTAAAACTTTGCGTCTTTGAATGACAAGATGTCAATTTCAAAGGTATAGTACGGAAGACTAAGCAATATATTTTTTCTACAGGTGGTGAACGCGTTCCAAAAGAAGCATACAGCCTCTCAAACTGCACATGGTATCGCGAGGATTCTTGTTGTGAGAGGACAGAAGTGGCGTCAGTGTTCAGCGAAATGCCGGCTCTGCTGACCAGTAACCAAGGATGTTACGATAGAATGAATTACCTAATGTGCTATTTCTGTAGCCCGGAACAGAATCTGTGGTACAACCAAACATTATCAATCTGCCATTCTTATTGCGTAGAGATCTTCAGCCATTGTGGATCCGCTGAATACAACGGCGATAGCTTGGCGAGCAAGTATACAGATGGAATAAAGTTTTGTGAGGCGCTCGCGTTCAATGTCGTCGAAAATTCGAAAAGCGACGCCCATTGCTTTAACTTTGACCATCAAATGTTTGCAAGCGGGAGCAGGACTGATTTATGCCAATGGTTGTTACCTACAATTTTCATCCTGACCACTCTTTATAGCTGGACAAATTACTAGACCCTTAGACCTTATCAATTCTTATCATTTATAAATGTGCCAAATATAATTGCTTGTAAAAAAGGGATGGGTTTTTTATCATTGTATATACACACTTTATAACCGGCGGGGACGAACGCTTGTAAACTGACACAATACGTTGGCTTACCACATTAGATTGTATGAAATTTTCTGTGATATCAAAACTGTATATTATAAAAACAATATATTATCAGTCTGATATATCTGGCCTTTTTCTCTGACAGGCATTTTTGATGCAGATATTCTTCTATTTTGATTTCTGGCCCAAAATGTTACAGCTTTAGAAAGGCATTATTCACTGAGTATTGCATTCTAAACAAAGAAAATGGAAATTTCAACAAGCAAAGACAATTTGATTTCAGAAAAAGCATATCACAGGATGTTCACTTGATTGTCACAGGCACTGGATCACGCAATTTGGACGTTAACGATAGCGAAGATTACACTTTCAGTTTTAAATATAGTTACGTCATGCCGAGCGTCATTTAATTGGCAAATGGGTCTCCTTTTGACATTCTGACGAAGTACAACCAAACGGGAGCATTAATTGTCTAACATTATCACCATAGAAGTAAGAAGTTTGTGCGGAACACATGATGACCACGCCAAAATTATGAGACCACTTGAGTTGGCCAAAGACTTTAACCAAAATACTGTTTCAAGTGTTTGAGCCAACAGTGGTCTTTTAATTTCAACAATAAAGATAAAAGTGCGTCTTTAGCATTTTAAACTGGGTTAAACTAACTGCTTCTACAGTAAGTGATGAATTCATTATCAAGTCAATTATAAGTCTCTAGTCGCCAGTCAGTGTGCAAGCCTATAGACTATGATTCAGATCGCACCAAGAGGTGAAGAATGAGGACGATGTTTCTTGCATAAGTGGGTACTGCAATTGGTTTCTTTTGTGTGAATTAAGTCACAGATAAATTGGATTGTCCAAAAACCTTTACCAGCAGACAGCATATTTCGACTCTATTTCAAAGTCATTGTCAAACCAGAATAAGAAATATCACCGCAAAACTGTTGTCTTGTTGTTAATAGCTCATATCTTGAGTTTACAAGATGTTGTTCTTCGGAGTACGTTTTTTCTTAAATTGGATTGTTATGGCTATTTATGACAATGAATCGTAGAAGGCAATCTGTTGACTTTTAAAATAAAGAACAATCCTTTTGTCTGACCGATTTCGTCTGGCACTGGCCCACACCGGTTTGATTTAAACCAAAGTTCAAACAATATCAGGCCAAGCTCGAGTGATGTTGGCAGTACTTTTTTAAGTGCGATATCCTTAACAACGCTCGCATGTAGGCGTGCAAGGAAATAACTACGTCATTGATCTCCTGTTGACAGCAAAAAGTTCCTGCATTAGATATTCAGTTTACTTACGCATTGTCCACAGAGACTTCTGTGATTGCGTGCGAAATAACATCGAACCAAAACAATAACAACAGATAACAGCACGCTATGGGGGCATTAATAACGAGCTACAAGGCGAACAAGATGTCGTTGGTTAACGAGAGATATCAAATTGAAGAAAAACTGGGACAGGGCTCTTTCGGCGTTGTATTTCACGGCCTAGATACGAAACTCAACGAACGCGTTGCTGTCAAACTTGAAGTAAAAACAGGCTCCCTGCTCGCGCGCGAAGCACAGGTATACAAGTTACTGCGACATGGTGTTGGTTTCCCGAAAGGTGAGCGCCATTTGAAATATGTTGATAAATTGCAACAATTTGCAGCGTCAACACTATAAATGAAGAACATATTAAGACTATTACCATAATAAGTGTTGATACACAATGCGTTTGAAGCCGGTTGAAGGCTTTGTAAATCCGATACCGATTATTATCACACATGATACTGGAGTTTGTACTAGTACATTGCTAGACAATTTTTCATGTTACTAATACTATTCATTTTTCAAAGTATTTAATTGTCCATAAATTGAGATATCATGTAGAGTTTGTTGTTTATTAACGCCGATTTATCATTGTCTTGCATCGTATTACAATTAGGACCGTTAAAAAATTCTAACAAAACAGTGTAAGACAAGAAGTGTCCATCAATCAAGTATTGAGGGTATTGGCTGTAAACAGTCAGTGCAAATAACGATATCTGTGCAATCGTGTTTTTCTAAGTCGTATTGACGTAGTTTCTTTGCTGTAAGAATGTAAGATGACTTGCTCTGGGTGACTTGCGAGGGGAACAAAACTGAATAACAAATTGCGACTCCTCATCAATTTAAATAATTATAATATTTAGAGGCGTCATTTTAATTCGCAACAACTAATATGGGCAGATGTAGATTTAAAAACTTATGCGGTGTTTGCAAACTTTTTAGTCTTATTAATTAACTTTTCGAAAGAGCGCCTACTTGTTAAACGTGCTTCGGTAAATACTCTGACGCGGAACGGTTATTTGCTTTGTCATTTGAAGTTCTCCAAATATAGAAAGTCGGGTAGGGTTTACTTGTTTTTCATTTTTGTCGACTTAAAAATCACCGAAGCGATTTCTTTGAGGCACTTTGCTATTATTGATGAAATTTTTGCAGTTGGCGCATTTTAGGGGTAAATATCAACTACTTGTGATTGCACTTTTGAAACAAAGTCATCATTGTTTGTGATTCGTTCATTAGAAAACTAATTTCTATTGTTTTACTGTATTAACCAACTCACAAAGCTAGTCAGTATAGATTGGTGGCGACCCAATTTTAGTCTCGTCAAATGCGATTGAAACAATAGATAATGACATGATTTACGTCACAATCCATTGTGCGAGTTGCATTTGAGGCAACCAAAATTACCGCACGGAATTGATTTCTAGCTGCTACTGTAATTTCTCTATTTGATTCATTCATTAATAATGTTTTCTCTTTTCCAAAAGTGAGATGGTTTGGTCAGATCATGCCCTTTTACGACGTGATGGTGATGGATTTGCTAGGAACAAATTTGGGCGTTTTGTTCAACGACTGTGGTCACCGGTTCTCGATAAAAACAGTTCTGATGCTGGCAGACCAGATGATCAGCCGCCTGGAGTATTTACACAACATGAACATACTTCACAGAGACATTAAACCCGAAAATTTCGTCATGGGTGTTGGAAATACACGAAATACCCTTTATCTTGTAGATTTTGGTCTATCCAAATCCTTCCGTGATGTCAAGACCAACCAGCACATGTGCTTTCGTGACGGGAAAAGTTTAACAGGCACAGCACGGTACGCAAGCGTGAACGCCCACCAGGGAATCGAGGCAACGCGGCGAGATGACCTTGAAAGCGTGGGCTATGTTTTGGTGTATTTCCTTCGGGGTTCTTTACCCTGGCAAGGAGTGGCCAGAAAGCAAAGCAGGAAGAACAGGTATGCTAAGATTGGAGAAATAAAGAGAACGACTCCACTAGAAGAACTTTGCAACGAGAACTGTCCTCAAGAGTTTGTTGAGCTCATACGATATTGCCGTGGTCTGGAGTTTACAGAAAGGCCGGATTACGGTCGGCTTAGACAAATGTTTCGCGACCTGCTAAAAAATCGTGGCTACAATTACAATTACGATTATGACTGGTCAGGAAGTGTATCATTGTATAGTTAGGATGGAAACACGCAATTTGCGCCAAATGGGTAAATTTCGGAACACATCATCCTGCCATAGATTTAACACTGCAACCGTGATAGAGCATCGCCAAAGTTGATTATCTCGGTAGATAATTATCTCAGGACAATAACATGTGACAAACTTGATCAATCGAAGCGATGATTATAGTTTTCATTGGTTTTATTGCCTGCGACTGAAGAAATCATCATATGGAGTGACCAAAGTCCATGACGACAATGTGATCCTCTTTGAAAACTTCGTAGCCACAGATAAAGAATCTTTATAGTGAAATATTTATAAACTATGTACATACATATACATACATACAAAATTTATTAGATGCTCCTCGAAAGGCTTTTTAGCTCTAATTTACAATGATTGATGTACATTTATATACTATATTACAGAAAGTCTGAATTACTAATATACTGTTAATGTTATTAATAATTTGCTAATTAAAACATCAGTTTGAGATTCATCTGAAAATTTATGCATAAGAAGTTTCTTCTTTAAATCATACAACTTTGGACGGTTGTACTAAATTTTAACAAACCATCAAGATCATTCCAAACAGTTGAAGCCCTAAATAAACGACTTCTAAGCATTGGAAGTTCTATAAAGAGGCTTATGTAATTGTTTGCTTTGCCTTGCTGCATGGTTACGAGCGAGCCAAACTTTTGGCATAGATAATTAGGTACTAATTTCTCCATGTACACCATATAATTAAGTTATATTCAGATGTACATAATAAAGGTTTAAATTCATTTTAAAGAAATATATTTATGAACTCACGTGTAAATTTATAATCAATGTTCGCAGATTTTATCGGACTGACATCGCCGAAGTAAACATATAATGAAAACAATGTTTCATATTACACAAAGGCTGCAATTAAGAAGAATATTTGCATATCAATGCTTAATTCCGGTCTTTAGGGCCATATCACACAAAGGTAACGTTTGTAGCAACCTGGAACACAGCTGATTCCCAGTCATAACAACATCAGCAGAAGTATAAACACATAATACAAACGAGACGAAATGTATCTATTAAGTACAAATCGGTCCACATTGACTGGCACTGATTTTCTGCCAGGAATTTGTTCAATGTTTGTCCGAACTTGCGTCGCATGATCGACCATCCGCCTACAGACTCGGTTACATGATGTCGGAGCGTCATCAAGTCAAGAACCCTTTCCCGTCTTATCTTCTCTATAAAAACGTTTGAGGAATAGCAAAATTTGATGGAGCTCATTTGAAACTCCAATCCTGAATATCCAGATATTGTCTAACTCAGTAAATGACGCTTTAATACTCAATATTGTCGTAATATTGTTAATCTGTACGCAGGCTATCAACACTGAGCAATGCCAATTCCGGTGATACGGTTAAAAATAAGCGAACTTACAGAATATTGATTTCACTCTAAACGTCGAATTTTGTCCGCGCCAGCTTATGTATTTGCAGTCACGTATTGCAATTACACGCGCCAGGCATATAACAATCAACTACGTCAATGAGCCATACAACGGATAACTAACAGGGCTACCCAAGGTGAGGTCAGATCAATTAAGCTTTCAGTATATATCAATTAGGAAAGATTTTTGTTTTCATTTTATCCACTCCCAATAAACAACTGAGAAGATTACTTTCAATATCTCAAGTTTTGGATCTACTTTTCGCGTGCAAGCTTTCAGGCACGCATTCACCTGGTTCAATTTCTGTGCCAGCTCGATCACTTTGATATATGCGGGCACTTTGCGGGATTCCACCCACGGTTTAACCTTTTCCCCGCGTCACGCGGGAGGTCACACGACCTAATTGCTACAAATCATCAGTCACATAAACAAGAACGAAGCTTCGATTTAATCGCGGTTCCCTGCCAATGCCAGAGAATGGCTTCGAATTCAGACATTCGTAGCGAGTTTATAATCGGCAACAAATATCGCGTCTTGAAAAAAATAGGCAGCGGCTCCTTTGGTGACATCTATTTGGCGGTGAATCGAAACACGGGCGAAGAAGTGGCCGTGAAATTGGAGTTGCAAAAAGCGCGTCATCCTCAATTGCTGTACGAATCAAAACTTTATCGCATTCTTCAGGGAGGAGTTGGTATCCCGAATGTTTTATGGTATGGGCAAGACCGTGATGTGTACAACGCACTGGTGATAGAACTGTTAGGCCCTAGCTTAGAAGATCTATTCAATTTCTGCTCAAGACGTTTCACAATGAAGACCGTTCTGATGCTTGCCGATCAGATGATCAGCAGAATTGAGTATGTTCACAACAAGAACTTTATCCATCGGGACATCAAACCTGACAACTTCTTAATGGGGGTGAGTAAATCGTGTAACAAAGTCTACTTGATTGACTTTGGTTTAGCCAAAAAATACCGCGACAGTCGGACGTATCAACATATACCGTACAGAGAGGACAAGAATCTCACGGGCACTGCTAGATACGCAAGTATCAATGCTCATTTAGGACTTGAACAATCGCGTCGAGACGACTTGGAGTCCTTGGGATATGTTTTGATGTATTTCAATCGCACCAGTTTGCCTTGGCAGGGGTTAAAGGCGGTCACGAAGAAACAGAAGTATGAAAAAATCAGTGAGAAAAAGGTCTCCACACCCGTGGAGATCCTTTGTCGTGGGTTCCCCGCAGAGTTTGCTATGTACCTCAACTATTGCCGGAATTTGCAGTTCATGGACAACCCAGATTACATGTACCTCCGGCAACTGTTTCGAATCCTGTTCCGCACCCTGAATTACCAGTATGACTATGTATTTGATTGGACAATGTTGAAGCAAAAAGCGGCACATGGGCTGGCCATGCCCTCCCCACGGCCCGGAATCAATGCACCAGGGCTGTACCATAGTGGCCTACCCAGAGAACTTCACTACGCCCCTGGTAACTTGCACGAGGGTGTTACATACATGGCTGGAATTTCAAGAAGTGGTGGACAGTCATCAATGAGTCAGAGATATACAAACTTCAGATTGTAAATGCCAAGCTGTTCCAATTATATGGCAGTTGAAAACAAACACAGTGGTTTGTTGGCCAAAGAGATTTCCTCTTAACCCACTACAGAAGAATATGATGCCTTTCTGAAGACTTAGAAATGGCAATGATGTTATCAAACAATGAAACAAGCATCTCCTAACATGCATTTTAATTTTAATCACAATGGTTGCTAAATCTTATTATGAACATTGATAATTTTTCAGAGCTTGAGCTGTGAGTTTAAGCCAGTATTACTTTCTAGATTAGGTTTTGATTTTTATACTGAATTTTATTGGTCAAATGTTAGATTTTAGTACTGTAAATAAAGTACAGTAATATATAAAGATTAAACACAAGTAATGTTACCTGTATTCAGATTATCATTCATTATCAAACATGTAACATATTATGGACCACATTTTTCTGAACAAACTTGTATTTCCCTGAAGATAACGGGTTTATGGGCCAGTTAGTGTAAGGTGGCAGTTGATATATAACCCTGCACGCCCAGGGCCGGAGCATTTGGAATTAGCGGTTTTTTGCCCCCTCCTTGGCCAAGTTGGTTGTCAGCAAAGAGATGACACTGCTATCCGCTATGCCCTGGGCATGGGGGGGGGGGGGTACAGATGACTGCTACATAACTCTGGATTAATATCAAATTCAAAAGAAATTTCTTGGAAACATGAAATAGTAGTTTTGACTTCTGAAACTTTGAAACCAATGGAGACGTAGGGAACAGAGACTAAAACAGTGAATTGAACATTAACCCAGAGTTAGCACTAACCCAGCTTTGAACAACCAGGGACAAGTTGTTGATTATGGGTTAAAAACTTTTTCTCAAACTATCCCTGCACCCCCTTCCCCATAACTGTTATCTACTTCGCTAAATAAGAACTGAAATTTTCCCAAACAAATTCAAGACTTACCTCAAAATATTCCATGTAACCCCCCCTGCAAACGTCTTGCACAATAATAAAATACTGGTGCAATAAATTTGAGTACCCGTAAAGTTTTAACCAGGCAATTGTGTATTAATGTAACTCTCTGCCCTTTACCTCCTCCCCCCCCCCCCCCCCCCCCCATGTTGACTGTTTAAAATAATGGTTTTGGTCATGGTCTTTTATTTAAACACATAAAGAAAGGTATAAATTGAAATAATATCTTGTCTAGGCTTCAAAAAATGTGGGTAAATCATTTCCTACGAGAACTTTTCTCTCCAAACCATCCTCAGTGATTGCTGCCATCCTGATTACACCTCCCGAGGATCCATCACGAGACATTGCCAAGGACACAGCTGTAAAAAATATCTCTAATTATGGAGTGCTCAATACAAATTGTCAAACATTTCACTATTTGTTGTTGATTATACAAATATTTAGGTTCAAAATGTGAGGTGAATGCACAGAGTGTCTATTCTGAACACATGGAATTAATACAATTTGGGTACATCATTTTGATATCATTATTTACATTGATATCACCATTCATCATCATTTGGGTACATCAACATTGGACACTCTCATTGACATTGGACAATGTATATGTCAGTATGTTAATGAACAGTTCATACCATTTGCAACAAATCTGTAGCATTCATCTTTTGTCATTCCTGGTTTGAATGTTGCATCACAATGGCCATAAATGTACGTACTACCCGATCCTAAAGAAATATATAATTATTAATATTTTCAAAATTATTGATTTACTTCCTATTAATATTGTAATACAATATAAAACTAATCATAAACTAAATAATTACTGCCAAATATGTTTACAGTACCTCCAATTGTGAAAGGCTGTCTTACACACATTCCTCCAAGTGGAATGGCATATACCTAAAAAAAGGTTACGTTTCAGTAAAGTGAACAACTATTCTCTATGTGTTTTTTCTTCCAGTTACTAGCTGCTACTTCATCATTTTTCAGAGCAATGACTAGAGGAATTAAACTTTATCCACATGATTATATTATCAATAGAAGGCCTCAAGATTTGAATGCTTTTAATTCAACTATGACCTTCAAACATTACCTGTCCACCATTATATTTATCCCAACCAGCACAAATGATGCCAGCTGACAGTGAATCACGGTAATCATAACAGAATTTCTTGAAAATTTTTGCTGCTGTCTCAACCCGAGGATCCTTTCCAATTTCTCGGCTGTATTATACCAAATTATAAAATTATAATTATAAATACATTGAAGTAAAACTGGTTACTTCTCACACAAAACATTAATAAATGGATTTGTAATTTAAGTTATTCAAGCAAATATTTCAGCAAACATTTCAGTGGAGAATTTTATCCTACAAACAATTACTAAACCAATAAATTTGCACTGCACCCATAATTCATAAATTTAGTCTGTCAAAGATACAATAATTTTTACTCAAGGAAAGACAATGTGTTTACAAATTGGGATTGTAAATTTTATTACATATAGATTTTATTACATATATTGTATATAGATCCAGGCATGCACAGTATTTCAGTGATCATGGATAGATTGACAAGATGTAAATAGCCCTAATAATGACTACTTGTCTTTTCAACTACAATGATTCTACACATTTCCTCACCAGTATAGATCAAGTTGATATTTAACAATGTCAGCTATTGCCTGTGTGTCGGCAGCCGATCCTGATCGACAACAATATATCTTGTCTGTGATTGGTGTCAGCTTGTCTGTCACACGATTGGCTATGTAAGACCTATCCAGGAAA
The DNA here is from genome assembly GCA_963855995.1 of Muricea muricata. Lineage (NCBI taxonomy): Eukaryota > Metazoa > Cnidaria > Anthozoa > Malacalcyonacea > Plexauridae > Muricea > Muricea muricata. The sequence continues at coordinate 15,623,414 of OY979720.1, read as the reverse complement.
AAGGAAATGTTAAGGCACCATATTTGCACACTGTTTATCAACCTCATAAACAGGGTTTGTCGTTGTAGGGCCGCCTTTGTCATCCCTGGCGAAGGCTGTGAAAATAATCGATTTTTCAAAATGCTGTAAAAATTATCGATTATTTCTAGACTATTTTTCTTGCAACATGTATGAGCAGAGAGGGCATTTTACCACATGTTAAATGTTTATTTCATGTTGATTAGCCTGATTACAGATTTATGTTTTGCTGCCAGAGAATTTTTGGGGGGTAGTGGGAAACATAGGTCTGATAAAAATGTTGTCAAAAGTGCATGCAAGTCAACTGTCTGGGCAGTCAACGAAACTGTTTGGCTAATTTACAGGGAAATGGGCTATGATTGGTTGTTTGTTAAATTTGGAAATTGCCAAAAAAATTTAACTGAATTTCACCTGTTTTCAAAATTACCGACCAGCTAAAAATAGTTGGACTGACATTATACTACATGATTGTGAAGCTCAAATTGTTTAAAGTTTTGAATTTTGTCGTTCAATACCAGTGTATATCCCTGGCCCACATTGCAATGTTTGAATGATTTTCAACATGTTTCAGTGATAATTATTGCAAAAGTGTGATTTATTATATAATTGTTTATGTGTGATGCAAATATTTTTGCACAACTGATCTAGGTCATCTGAAGTCCTCCCCCTTTCCACAGAAAGTGCAACTGATTATGTAAAATAACATAATGCTCTGCAACCTTTGCCAGGCTTCTCTTCCCTGCACAGCTGCACAAAGAGAAACCAGGGTTCCAGTACAAGGTTTACTGTTCATATCTTCCTCTTGGATCTTTTTGAGATATGGCTGAAACATGCAAGCTGTCCTTCATCTTATATTATCACAGAGGATTTGCTTGTTAGGTCACTGTGACATCATATCACATTTTATTATTGGGAAGCAGCAATCAGAATGGACCAGAGACTCAATTCTATTTGACAACTAAACATTGAATACAAATCAGCAAGATAGTCGGCACACAGCTTACATGTTTCAGGCAAAAAATGTAAAGGGGTCATCGACAATTACATAAAATATTTGGGATGAAAACTGACTTGAGAGATACAACAAAGATATAGCACAATTATTTTTTATAAAAATTCTCACAATATAACTTATAATGGAAAGTCAAGAAATAGTTGGAATGCTTTGTTAATTAGCACATGCTGTAAATATTATGGAGGTACTCTCAGTCAATATTGTTTATATTGTATATATTTTCAATATTTTTGATCTTTTTCTCAGTGACTTTTGCTTGAGGCTGTCAGACTGTGCCCTTTGTCATGCACGTGGAAGATGTTTTGTGCATTTTCAATTTCAACGACGAATTAATGCTACTCAGGAATGCATTTCGTAGAAACTGTTAGTTTTGTGTGCAATGGCTTGGAAATAAGACATGTGAATATAGTAAGACACAAAGTCACAGAGTCACATTATGGGCAGGCAGTGTGCAACAGGTGCCATGGGTTGGCACAGGTGTGACAATAAAGTTTGATTTTTTAGGTCTTCTGTGTTCACTTTGCGAAGACGAGGCTGTAATATTTCAGTCCTCCACAATGGGATGGGGGTTGAATAAAAAGACTGAAAGACGGAAGACATAAAAAACTTTCCATTTTGAGCATTTACCAATATGTGAAATTGAAACAAGTAAAAGAACGTCTTGAGTAATGCACTAGTCAACGTGCACCCCCAACAACATCCACCCTGGGCATTAATGTGGGGACTAAGTATTATTTGATTTGCAAATTAGCTAATTCACCACTAAAAGGTCAAATATGTTGCTAATCCCAGTGCATAATCCCATACATTGATTATTCATAATATATAACTGCTTCGACAGTTTCGACGAATATTAAGAACAGTAATGCACTAGTCAATGCGAACCCCTACAACCCCCACCCCAGGCATTTGTTGGGATTAGCTGGGGATTAGCAACATATTTGCCCTTTTACTGGTGAATTAGCTAATTTCCAAATCAAATGATACCTAATCTCCACATATGCCCGGGGTGAGGGGTGTAGATATTTACATTGACTAGTGCATAAGCTTTATTATCAAAAAATGTCGTATTCAAACATTTCCTAAATACTATATACCCTGTTGTTGTCCGTGAGTCAGCACCTATCACAACTCCTTCTGCAAATTCAACTGCCATAATTGTGGTCTAAAAACAAGAGAAATGCCACTTATTTACCAGCCTTTTTACATCCTCCGAATTCAGACGTACTTAAAATCTTACCCCCGTTAAATGCCGAGCATTTGTCCAATCGGGAAAATCAGAAAAATACGAGTTTTCAAAGTTGTTTGAATCTTGTCCGCTTGTTAAAGCCGCCATTTTGACATACACAAGCCCGCGATGATGCAACGTCAATACTTCATGAAATACGACGCTAAGGATCATACAAATTCTAGGTTGTCAAGGAAATAGATTTTGAACGTTATTTATGTTTTCAATTTTCGTTTATTTTGCCTAAAGAAAGTGCGATTGCTGAATTTATTATTTACTATTTAGGATATGGGTCTGAAAAAGGTAGGTAGAGGGTCTATTTGTTTACTACTGATAGCTATGTGGTATTGTTAACAGGACAACCTTCATAAGTTTCTGGTAGTAGTATAAACACAAAAGCTAACATCCCTCGCTTTATCGAAGTTTTTAAACCATTGAAAGCACAAAGTGTTACTTAAAATGCCCTGTTTAATTTAGCATGCTTATACTTGCAGCTGAACTCTGAGTATAACGCACGCTACAAGACATTTTCGGTCCACAGACCAGTTACCACTCAAGCAAAAATTTCAAGTCACCCTACTGATAATGCACCTGAGGCTCTGGAAAGCAGCAGAAGGGCAGGTCTTCTTTCTAATCAGTTTAAGAACGTGAGCGAACCAGCTCTTCAACGGAGACGGATCGTACCATACAAACACAATCACAATATCTTATCAACAACTACTGTGAAGGAATTGAATGATAAAGATTGGCTTGAGGCTGTTGGAAACGGAGACGGCGAGCACGTATCTGCTTCTAGTGTGAAAGCAAAGGTACGAATCAGCAACCTCGTGCCCAAGCTTTTATCTCCGCTCCCGTTGCACATTTTTTGCAGCGGGAGTGCAACGGGAGTGGAGATAAAAGCCTGGGTACGAGGTTGACGAATCAGATGCTGCTGGGTTTGTGTCATAAATACATCGATTCATATGGTTATTGTAGTGTAACTCAATGTATTTCTTTATATTTAGGATGATGCGAAGAAGACAGAAGATACTGAATACAGTTCATGCTTTGCAAAGCTAAAAGTTGAAAAAGACAGCCCAATAATCGTCGCAAGTAAAGCCAAAATGAAGCAAAAATCTCAAGATGACAAAAAACAGATCAAAAGCTCTGCTGCACAGCAAAGGACTCACATAGGTACATAAATAATAGATTGCATATTATGTCCATACAAAATTTACGTTCATTATATTATAAATTTTGTAATGTCACACGTGCGATCTTTTTTCATGCGCCGGCAACACAGAAATTTTATCGCATTACTGGCGCGAGAAATTAAAATGCACGTGTGTCATATGTACTACTTGGCAATGCAATTTTAATTTAATCTCTTCAGCAACGTTGCTGAGAGTTAGATCATTTTATTATTTATTGAAAATATTTTAGGAGTTTTGATTAGTTAAGAGCTAAAGCTGAAATCGTCATATCCGCTTGGTAGTTGCCCAAATTTGGGGTTGAAAATAAATATACGACATCATGAGTCATTTCGTCTTATATTGAAAACAAATATACGATATTATGACTCATTTCATCGTATTGACTGACCTTGTAATTTGAAAATTGTTTTAAGAATATTTCGTAGTCTGATTTTCGTAGTCTGATTGGCTTATTAAAGTTTCCGAACAATTTCATGCTGTTCCATTATTAGCAGCTTCTGTCTTCTTATTTACAAAGCAAGCGTTTAAACTGAGTTTAAAATATTTTCAAAAAATAATAAAACAATTATTCAATTCGGTTCTCGTAGGATATGAGGAAATATTATAAAACCTCGGTTTGTGTTATCTGCCTCAGCCTTCGGCTTTAGCAGATAACACAAACTTTTGCCTTAATAATTCCTCATATCCTGCTCGACCTCATTGATAATTGTTTATTAACTTTCAGCAACGATTGCAGAAAATGTCATATTACACGTGTTGCATACTCAAACCATCAGCCAATAAAGTTCTAGTACTCGAGTACTGCAGGCTAAAAACTGTTTTTTGAGAGGCGAGTTTCTTGCGTTTTCACAAAATGAAGGCACATTCATCTCAACAAGTGCTCGAAGTCACTGAGAAAATAACGCCTGAAGAATTCAAATCTTAAATTTTATTCTACCAAAAGAATCCTGTGTTGTGGAATCAATGTCATCCAAAATACCGAAACCATACGAGCATAGCATAGAATCTAATATAAAACAAATTTCACAGCCTGTTAACGTCAATGCGTCGAAAGGTTAAACGAAGCTTGAAATAGACGGCAGTGCTAATGAAAAAGAGGATTAATTAAGGACTAGTATGACTGATATGCGCTCAAAAAAATCCATTGCACGTGTTGCCCTTTCAGTGGCGCCTTCAGTGCAATGGAAATTATAATTTCGTCTCCTGACCATTCAGGTCATGCAACGACATGATTCATTCAAAACTGTTTTCAGGTAGTGTATTGTTTTTGAAAAGGAACTGGCTGAGCGAACATTTTGATTAATTTAGAAAAATCTCCAGAAGCATTACCTCCCGCAGGGATACCCACCTACATAGCCGATCCTCAAGACAAAAGACTCCTACGTCCAACTGAAGACTCGCTGTACCCAGTAAGACCACAAGAAGATTACAGGTACTGTTCGTGGTACTTCGTACTGGTTGAACGCAAACAGAACCAAACAAATATTATGCAATTTTTTTTACTTGCAGGCATTCCCAAACAGAATATTCTGAAAGATACAAAAGTTCAACGCCAGCAAACGGAGCTAAAAAACCCCTTCCCCTTCCAACCAACGACATTGACGTCGCCACATATAAGAAAGTATGTATTAGATTATAACTTTGTGCATAACCTCATTGCCTTTTTTTATCACGGCAGCCTAGCACTTTCATTTTGCTTTATTTTGTAAAAGGTACTCCTTCAGAGGAACGATGCGTATGGTCTTTCAGCGAGGCCGAGTACACCCCCTAGCAAACAACAGTCATCTCCGAAACGTTCAACTCGAGAAGCAAAACACAAACAGAAACCAAGAGCTCGAAGACACAGTTTAGATTCCAAAAACTCAGGTTCATATATTTCTGAAAGACGCGGTCCAGAGAATGGATTAGCGAAGACGTACGCTGTGTCAAAAATTAAAAACAAAGATGATAAGCTAGCATCCAAAAAACCAGCACACGTGGGGATGTCACCGCCCAGAAGTTTAGATGAAGACAGTTTGTTTTCAATACGTTCGGCACACCACTTAGAATCTACAAGAAAGTCCAAAAAAGAAGTTGAGAAACGAGCCGGCGAACATGAACACCATGAGGGCAAACACATGGACCTCTATGCTAGGTCTGTTTCGTCTCGAAATTCCCAAAGTAGCAGCAACTACAAAGCAAAACACAAAGAGGAGAAACTTATCCCTGCCGAAACTCGACCAAAGAGCGCGAAAAATCGAAAATCTCGACGTGATTTTGAACAAGAAAGCGTGTCGTCTATTCAGTCAGCAAGAAGCTTTGAAAACATCACAAGACAAAGAAGTGAAAAATTACAAAGCAAAAAACGTTCGCGCAGCACAAAAAATGACAAAAGTGGGAAACAAGCTTGGAGAGAGAAAGTGGAAGATAAAAGAGGATCGAGAAGGATAAGTCGCGACACTGACAAATCTAATGAAGATCGACCCGACCGAGGCAGGTCTCCTACACCAGAAATGCGCACCGCTGGTCAATCACGAAGACATCACTTAGACATTACTACAGGCTCTAATAATCCACTGGCAACAGGGCCCGATCCACGTCGAATGCCATTCTTAGGCGGTGCAACGTTTGAACGAACTGCATATGACCCTGCTAAATACAGTGACGTGGGAGAGTCGCTTACCTCTTCACGCTCGTATGCAACATGGAGTGATCGTGGCTTGTAGATGATTTTTGCGACTTCTAGAAAATTGACTGGGCAGGTGGAGTGCAATTGCCTCATGTATGTTTTAAAGACGAGCTCTATTGCCAATAGAACATAAGTGTCAGAGTGTGGGATGGCCCGGTTGAACGGCGACATATTCGGCTAATAGACAATGTTATCTACTTGTAAAAAATAGAAATTGGAATTATTGTTGTGTCATTGTTTCGTTTGTTTTGATAATTGCGTATACGTGCAAATAATCGTTTGTCTAGAGCATTAATTGCTAACAATGATGCTAATGGTCCTAACATTGCTGAAATAAACATGAAATTGATGCATACAGGGAATATCGTACCGGCGACACAGCAAAATGTTTGATAAATTTAATGACTGTTGAATTCTTATGTATGAATTCATCAGGATTTTTCATTAACCGAAATCTCTCGTCGATCTATCCTTCGTCATTGTAGAGCTAATCAATCGTGTTGTTAATAATGAATGAGGCAAAAGTATGAACGATACCAAAATTAGTTTAAATACTAATATTACACTTCGCCGCTTGCTGATTATAGCAGATTCGTTGATAACCGCCAGTATATAATCTCGGCGGGGTGTTCCTTTCCAAACAAGTCGTAAAAAGGGTTCATACAAGAATATTAGCTGTGCTCTGCAGATTGTTAAAAAACATTTGGGAACGTTGCCTCACTTGTCAGATATACTACCACGAGATGTTCCAACACAGGAGATTTATGCTAGTCAGCTTGCTTATGGTGAATTTGGTTATGAATGGATTAGCCCAGCGTTGCGGAGGTCCCTACTGGTGGAACTGCAAAAGGGTAACACTATCTGTTTTATTAAAGATGTATTTTTGCACCCGCACATTGGATTAACCTCAATGATCTTTGCGTATCTTGCCCGGCTTGAGTTTAACTTCGTCATCAATCATTTGCATGGCTTTGATTTAATGTTTTATGTGACAATATTTGCTTTAATAAGGGTGCAAAAATTGAATCGCTGCAGTCTGTAGTACGTTACACAACAAGAGTTTCAAGAAATTGATATAAAACATATACGTGCTATAAAACATCGCAAATTGCTTTAATTGAAATGCAATCATGATAGGCACCTGCCCGACTGCCGAACGATATTGGCTTTTCCTGCAAAACGTTCTGTGTCCGCAACTCATTTTAAACTCGACCTTTTGAATTGATGCATGCTGATGTGCATTTGAACAATTTTTGGTGTCGTTAGAAGAATTCAAATAATTTCAAAATTGCACACTGCGCATGCTCGAACACATGTTATAGGCTGTCATTCAAAATTTAAAGACAGACCAAAAAATTCATCATGATCATATCGTTTTAGTTCTGTTATTTGGATCATAATCAAGATTTTCATAGGAGCTCTCGTCTGCAGCAAATTCATATATGCATAATACTACTTCAACTATTTTTTATATGCATATATCCACCATAAACACACGTGTTGGGCTGTCATTCAATGTTGTTGAACCAGTCTGAAATCAAGATTTGAACCGGTTTATAATCAAGATATTCAAGGGAGCTCTCATCGGCAGAAAATTCAAATATGCATATTCTCAGTACTACTTCACCCACTTTTTTTATATACAAATACTCACATCACGTTTTCCAATTTCAGACGCAGTATAGTCTGATGCGCAAGGGACCAGAGCAACTTACGAAGAAGCCCACGAGGCAAGCATTGGAAAGGGCATTTCAACGCGTGAAGAACTACCCTTTATTTAAAAAACGTAACATTTACAATGTTTATAAGTTAACTTAAAATATTCTCCAATATGTAGATAAATACGTAATAGAGTATGCTAATATGTTTTGCATCGCAAAATGTTTAAAGATACGGATATATCTATTCTATATAGTTTCGACCAGTGATTTACGTCTAATTCTATCGTCTTCGCTTACGTCATATCACGTCTAGACGTATTTTAATAAAGTATATCACCCATAAATAAATTCAATTACTATTGTATCACACAAAAATACAGTTATTCATTGTCTGGCTGTCATAAAATTAATCGATTATTCTACCGGGTTTGGGACATGTAGGCATCCATGGTGGACAAAAAGCAGCGGCTCTTTTAAATCTCAGGACATCGATTGTTCTACCGGGTTTGGGACATACGGGGATCCATGGTGGACAAAAAGCAGCGGCTCTTTTAAATCTCAGGACATCGATTGTTCTACTGGGTTTGGGACATATAGGCATCGATGGTGGACAAAAAGCAGCGGCTCTTTTAAATCTCAGGACATCGATTGTTCTACCGGGTTTGGGACATACGGGGATCCATGGTGGACAAAAAGCAGCGGCTCTTTTAAATCTCAGGACATCGATTGTTCTACTGGGTTTGGGACATATAGGCATCGATGGTGGACAAAAAGCAGCGGCTCTTTTGAATCTCAGGACACGTCGACACCCCCCTGGTAGGCGCATAATCCAAGGCGGACAAACTTGTGAAATAGGCACCACATTTTGTTTGCCAAGATTTGAAGATCGCCAGCCATGTTTTTCCGATTTTGAAACTTTGGTCGGCCTTGCTTCGGATAGAGCGGTTAATACAAGGAGAAAAGCCATGGCATAAAATATGATCGTTCGTCCAACGTTCTTCATCCTATTTAAAAAAGATAGATTCAAATATTTTTCAATACTACACGAATCAATAAGCGGACACTTTTATCCGTATTAGATGTAGAAGAGCTTCGTATGTGTAAAACCACAGTTGCTGCTAACTAATTGCATCGGTGTACATCGTTCCATATTTCATGGCCTCGCAATAGAATAATATATGTGTAATTTCATTTTTAACATTGCTCTTTCATTAAGTTGAGATCTTAATATATTCAATCCCAAAACAACTAATTTAAACTTTAAAATTTTCAGCTGAATTAATCAATTGAATGAATTGTTTAACATCCGAATGATATTTCAGTCCTTCATGCGAAAAAAAACAAGGACTTCAAATTCAAATTTGGATGACACAATGACATACCTTCGTCGTTTTTTTAGCTTTCTATCGATGTAAATGACTTTAAACTTCGTTTGAACTGATGATTTCTGAACTGATTCTCTTGATGATTTACTTTAAGGAATTCGGTATTCTGATGTGTCTTCCTAGCCAGTAAAAGTCTTTCTTCGTACTCTTTGGATGTTCTGATTTTTAACCAAACTTTCCCCTTATTTATACCCCACTTTAACTGCATGGTATACATGACGCAGCGTAAGGTTAGGTAATTTGAAAATATGGCCGGGCTTCCGCCAATCGCGCTATTGAATTTACGCGATAACCACAATGTGTTTGTCGCGTGAGTGCGTGACGGCTGTACATGCTATGCTAAACATGTTGTAATTGGCTTAGGCTGTAGCATATACCCTCCCGCCTTGTCTGATACTGTATGTGGTATATTCTTGTGTATATTGTTGTATCTGTTATTTGTATTTATTATGTAAAATTGGCAAAGCATAGTAAATAAAATAACCTTACCTTTTTTGCAAATCATTTCAATTTTGGATACAAAATATGATTTTACACACATTGGATTTACCATTTCGTACACCGCCATTAGCATCTTGTAAGTCTAAAATGAGCCTGCGTTTCCATGTTTCAAAATTTGAGATAGACCAATAATGACTGATGTAAAAGATATAAATGAAAGGCTTACAGTCACATATGGTCGATATGTCTAATTAAAAATTGCTGTTTAACTGTTCAACTCTTGCTTCTCGCACAGTAATTTAATGCTATATATTATATTTGATTATGTATTTTATTATAATTTCATTTAATAATAACTGCGTAATGTTTAACCTGATGTAACGCTAGGTCGATAGCATGTTCATCTCATTATAGTTAGTGTTATTCAAGGGTTTGACCACATGAGATGTGGTCACATGTACGCACATGATAACGTAAACCATATGCTATTGCTGACCTTGATGCTATTGCACACACTACAATGACGCTACGCTGAATCGAATCTATGGCTGAATACGACATGGCAGTCCACGCCCGCATATCTAACACTGATATCACTCGGGTTTTAGGGTTTAGCCTTTGTTATAGCTACCGCAATTACGTTAGCTGGCTTACTTAAAGCGTTAAAAGTATCTAAACAAGTGAACAACTCGTGTACATTACTTTTATGCCCGGCTACTTTTGTTCTACTGTGCTCTTCAAGAAACCAAAACAATACCAAGTTATCAAATCTTCAGGCTGAATTTGTAAAATGCGTACCGAAATTTGAGAATTAATGTCGCTTTGCATATGCGCATTCCCAAAGGATTTGATCTTGCATTACGTGACCATATTATCACCATATGTAAGTTAGATATATATAGAAATCGGTTGTGGCCAATGTTGACAAGCAACAACATAATTGCGGTCAGGCAAGTGCACCAAGTTGATCGTTGATGCCGAACTAGTTTCTTAATCTGACCGGCATGCAATATTAATCAGCGATAATGAAACTCAGAGGGGGTGCAAGATTATTAATAATAATGAAGCCAGCCCGACAATTTGGTCATGCTATATATGCAAGTTTAAATCATTATCATTATTCATTTCTTTAGAAATTCATTCCTTATACGGTCAAAAACGCAGAAAAATTTGCATTTGCATGACCAAATGTCGGGCTGGCTTCGCTACTGATTATTATTATTATATTATTTACTTGCGGTTTCTTACTGCACTCGCAATTTAAGGGCGTTTTCCACTAGGCGGAGTTTTGCGTACGGAGCGACATTCTCGGCGCGATTGAAAAAGTTAAACTGCTTTCAACTTTTGTAGCTGCGCAATTTTGGCGGAAAATGTCGTTGCCGCGCAGAATTCCGCCTAGTGGAAATCAGGCTTAATTAAGCATGCCCCGGACTCACAAACAAACGACGGATGCAGAGAGGTAAGCTACTTTACAATTTCCGCCAAAAAGTGAATTAATTCGGATTGGTCGAGAAGAAAGCTTGCTCTTTTTTAGTATCCTGCATTCCTATACTATTTATGCTTCTGCAGGTCCCTTTACAATCAATAGGCGTCAAATTAGTTTATGCTACGAATATCATCATGGAGAAATCTATGATGAATTTACAAATTCGGTCTTGAACAAAACCCTCGACTGAAATATCAGGCACGTTTAGACGAAATCAATGAACTTCGAGCAAACAAAGTTCATCACAGTTTTTATTTAAATATTGCGCCGCGGCATGTTTCTGTTGGCAACCACTATATATCACGGACTGAAGATATTAAAGAAATATCGCTATACTATAATAAGAGCAGTCTTTGCGCGTGGTCTAGTGAGAATGAAAGACAATGAAGTGTAAAATTCGTTTTTTTAAAGAATGAATCGTAATTAAACACCGATGACTTTTATTTCAAAAGGCTAATCACATGCAAAACCTGATCGTCTTAGGTCGCTATTTATCCGTAAAGATAAGAGATAGGTGTTAAAAGGACGAGAATTCAAGGTTAAACAACTGGGAATTTATGATGTACTCAGTGAAGAAATGGGGGCCACAAATTTAGGGAAAGTAAAATACGTTTTAAGCCCGTTTTCCACTTGGCGAATTTGTTCGCGCGAGCAGAAAAAAAAGTAAGAACCGGTTCCTAGTTCTTCACAGCGATTTTTTTCGCCAACTAAAGTGAACCAATCACGTTACCGAATTCTTGTTTTCACTTCGCGGCGCGCAAAAAAATTCGCCTAGTGAAAAACGGGCTAATTAAGTCGTTTTCTTTAGCAAAGAAAACGACTTTCTCCAGGAACGAGTATAGAATTTTGTACACTACGCATGCAGAGCTAGGCCGTCGTAGGTAAATAAAAATAGCTTTGTCTAGACTGTTGCCACGACCTGCTCAGAATTAGGATGACCTCTGCAAGAATACAGGAAACCTAAAATGAATTATAAATGTTGGTTTATTTAGGTAATCCTAAAGTTTTTTCCGACCGCTACTTAGAAGACATCGAATTGGCAATAGTTTTAGACCATGCTGTGATTGCTAATTAAGTGGAAGACTAATCATGAAGAAATACATTGAAGTTACCATACAACTAGCACTGTTAATTGAAGTCTTTTGTGTTCCATCTGTGTTTTTTTCTCACACATACACCAAAAGCTGTTTATAGCTACTGTTTTAGAAAATTTAGCTATTAAGCACTGTCATCTGACGTCATGAACGCCACTTGTTGATGTACCAGGAAAAAATAATTTTAAGCACATTCTTTTGAAAGGTATGCCAATTTGGCTGCCAACTTTTCCGTTGCTTTACAAGATTTTTGACTGACACGCGATATATCTGGCGCAAAATGCTTAATTACGGCAACAGTTGTTTCTTACATTTAATAAAAAGTCGATAATTTGATATCAAAAACGTTACAACTAAAAAACGCCGACAAATTCGGACTAACAGGGCCAGAATATTTAAAAAACAATTATCACAAAGCCAAGAAACTACGCCCACAGTTAAACAATCGACGGTGCTCCAATGTCAATAACAACTTTTGCTGTTATTTTGCTTTGGGTCGTCAAAACTGTTGTAATCCTAATCAACAAACCCAGTCAGTTTTATTGTTATTGTAATTTAGGTTCTAAATCAGTTTCATTGTTATTTGAGTGTACAAACCATGGTCTCTGTCTTTATGCTGAGAAATCACAGTTTTTCCATGAAAAAACCAAAATATATCTTCACTAGCAAACAACTTGAGAAACAATGTAGGTAGGTTCGAAAAGATACTAAATAGTGATGCCATCTTGTAAACTCGAAATCTGAGTCATGAAAATACAGAAGGTACAAAATGATAGACAGATTTGGCATTAAACCATGATAAACCATTTATTTATTTTGTTTCAGCTAGTTTTCCCAAATTGACTTGATTTTTTATTATATGCTTTGGACAATATGAATGGATATCTGAAACTAGAGTTGCCACAAAAACATAGGCGGACCGTTCAATATCTGAGACGCTGTAAGCAGAATTTGACGTGTAATAACTTCCCGTTTGAAACGTCAAATTCTAATCATATCTTTTCAGGTATTGAAAGGTTCCATGTTGTTGTGTGCTTTTAAGGATACCGCGAATGTACTCGTGCAAACACGGTGTATCTATTACATCTCGTTACACTATCAGACAGACCATATTTCAGTGCTATACTTGTAATTACATTCTATATACGTAAAGTAATCAGCATGACCAGATATGAAGGGTTTGGACTTTGGTTGAAGGGAACTAAAAATAAACAGTTGTGAACTTGAACTCATATGTTGTTTTTCACATGCAAAATAGTTTGAAAATTATACATATAATTTCCCGTGTGCAGATGTTTTCAGTTTCACAATTAATCACATACTGTAACAGACTATTTCCTTCCGACCACAATATGGATAGCCCCTACCATTGATCGGCCATGACGTCGAACACTGTGATAGCTACGTGTCATAACTTGCATTCATGCATGTGGGCCCAATACAGCCCAAAAACTGAAATAAGGTCACTAAATCAACCTGCAGAGTTTTAGAAAAGGTATAAAAGTCTTTGCACATGTGAAAGTAGTCGCGAAGGCCGCCAATTTCCTGCAGCAGTTTTTGTGTGTGAAAACAACAGTAGATTTAGGTTCACAATTGTTTGTTTTCAACCTTCCCATGCAGTCGCCATCTTGTTGATTACTTGGATGTGATTTGGCGGGTAACCACCGAGCGTGTTTGCTTGCTTACTACAAGTGAGTGAATTATCCTTTTAAATCACGTTCTAAATTATCAAGATTGTTGCTCGCAACCGACTGAAACATTTTCGAGTTTAATTTGTTGCCTATGGCTATGGCTATGCAAGGCCTGTGGGCAAAAGGTGCTGAAAACCTGCCAAAGGTCGTAGAAAACTCCAAAAATAATACATGTTGAGATCAAGTTGATCATATTTCATTGCAAAGTGTCAATTAACATGCCTATTTTTTTACAAACTGGCAAATTATAGGGAATTAATCTTATGTAGCATATACTAAGCATTAACATTATTTGACTAATAATTTTTGCTTAAAATTAATGACACGAAATTATATTGTAAAATTTTTGTCAAGTACAGTATAACTAGTTTTCAATAATTTATGCGAGAACCTTGTATATAGGAACTATACAATTGTTATATTCTTGAGTATCCGACCGTGTTTTTGCCTGTGAAAAATCCACAGTAACAAGTTCAAGTTCATGCATGATGGTTTTTATATTTTTAGCTTCCTATGCATACACACGAGGTCGTCATGCTGATTTCGTTGCGTACAAGCAGAAAGTTCTACAGCTTCACAGCAGAATTTCAAATGCCTGAAATTCTTTCACTCATTTACAGACTAAAAAGGTTGAAACACTTGTTGTCTATGCAATGTTTGCCGAAGAATACGTAGAAGGTAGATGCATTTGTATCGAGTGATATAAAGCTATAATGAGAATGTTAAAAATAAATGAACGAAAAAATTAAACCATATCTTAAACTGATTATTTTAGTTTTGCACCTAAAAATATGTACAGCAGCCAGGTCAAGTTCACAATTGTTTACTTCACTTCCACAACTCGCTCCCGACCCGTAAAATCTGTATATATGTACGATTGAAAACGTCTGCTCACCCAGGACGACTAGATGATCTGGTGGAGTAGCACACCTGAACACAGTAAGGATTTATTTCAAAACAGCTCATGTAGCTAAAAGAGGAGACATGGATCTAGACTATGCATATAAGTAATCGCTTAAGTCAGTTTCCCTTGCCAACTTATCACAATGTGGAAAGCAGCAGCTTCCAGCTGACTTCACGTCTAGCTGAAGCTAATTCAAATTTTACAAAAACAAAACTTAGTATGAGGATAGATATCAAAGCATGATACCATCTTTGTATTTCCTGTCATGCAAGTATGCGGGCATCGCAAAGATTACTCAAAAACAATGCATTTAAAAAATGTATTTTTCAATCCATTCTAGCAACATAGTTTGATTTTACTCTTCTTGATCATGAAAAAGGCGACGAGTGTAAGTTTCTTTTAAAAAACGATTGTGTGTATGTTGTTGCGACCTTACTTCCCATTATTTGCAGCTGAGTGTGTGAAAGGGTCTGAAAGTAGTAGATACAATGTAATTGTATATCTTCAGTCTACAATACTCACATTTTCCCAGAAATATATTTCAAGATATAGGATCAAAATGGAATTCTAATAAACAGTTGATTTCCTCGTATCCATTCAAGAACAAAACACAACTAATTTGCACAAACTCAACAGGGCCTAGTATAGACACTATGATTATTTACACTGATAAATTTGATGATGGAGATTGATTGATTACATTTTCATTACTCTGTGATATTCCGCATTCTTCATGAACGGAATACTCCAGTAATCTAGCTACTTCCTTCAGCAATGAACAATGCATGAACAAGATATAAAAATTGTCTCAGGCATATAAAAAATTACATTATAGCGACACATGATATGATTCTATAGCAATAACAATTTTAGGTGTATGAAATATTAATGCTGGGATGCCGACGTAAAAGTAGAATTGGATAAGAACAACAATATTGGAACATAAAACCAGTTGATTAAGGATCGCTAGATTCGTCCTGCTTAAAATACTTAAGCATCTAACAAAAACGCTATCTACTATAACTACAACAGAAAAAAGCAGATCTTGATGGTAAAAAAATTATCTTTTATTAACTATAATAAGCATAAATAGCTTTAAATCATGAATTACATCAGCATGCGTTGTCATACACTGACAACAAGTCGTCATTAAATGTCATAAACAGTAACATGATTAAGAAGATTGCGTGTTCAAGTTATATAGCAACTTTTGCATCAAATAGCTGAATCTAAATCTAATTACGTCTCTTTAGTATTTTTATCTGAATGCATTTCGACGTTGCTTAATTAAATCCTTATAAATTTACGTCACAAATCGTGGAGTAAACGTCCACTCGTTGTTGAAAGAGTCGAGCCGTGAAACATATGCGCTTAAGTTTAGCTTAATTAATAATTCCTTTTTTCTTCGTCGGTTGGCACAGCGGACGCCACGGCGGACAAAAATTGTGATTGGGACTTCTTTTAACCAGTGATCTCCCTGATCTCTTCAAGGCGAAGAATGTTCTGCATCCTCCTGGAAGCCTTGAGACCCATGGTGGACAAATTTCCGACAGCATTTTCACTTTTCGGCCCGTTTTGACGTTAAATGGATTACCAGTCGGTCTTGCTGTGCCGAATGTAACCATGAGGGAGATCACGAGAAAATAAACGATAACGATACGTCCAAAGGACTTCATTCTAGAAAACCAAGATTAAGAATGTAATGTTAATCAGTACATCGTTCGTTTCAACTTTGAAATAGATTTTAATATAAGCACAAAAGATTGATGAAGTAACAAATAAACTAAACAAATAGTTTACAACTCGTAATGAAATTCGATTGGACTTTTCACTCAATGTCTTTCGTTTAAAACTAATGTACGAGCGAAAACATAAATCATATATAAACAGCTACCGTTACCTCATCTAAAACAAAGTTCCTATATTACTGTACTTCTATATGATTAAAAAACATAGGTTAATACCTTGGTATACCGTATACTGGGAAAACGTTTCTTCTAATTTTCAATAAACACGAATTGTGATGTCCTCACTTCGCTGGTTAGTTCTGCTTCCCAGGTCATTTGTCTCTTCTATTTATACGTGTGCAAAAGCCGGATATTAATGACACACTGCGCGGTTACGTCTACAATGACATTTTTCAGGGGATACTATGCCATGGGAGCTTTTTACCCTTAGTTTTTCTCCGAGGGCATTATCATTTACTTATATGCAAAAAAGGTCTTCTATCCTCCCCAATTTTTCAGGGTAACTTTTTCTAGAATACGCTTCGTTGGAGGTATATAAAAATTTGTATATATGATGGTTAGCACACATGCAGTGATGAGGATTTTGGTCGATTCTAAGCGCATTTAGGGATTTCCTTTTTTAATAATCAGTTGTAGGTGAAATTAATCGATGAAAAAAAAGATTTTCAAGCCATTTGATTAAAAAACACTGAGAATCGTGTTTGAACTATCACTGCATATAGAAAAATTAAAAAAGAATTTTTTAGCCATTTTATTAAAAAACACTGACAATCGTCTTTGAATTGAAGAATTAAAATCGAGAAACAAATAACGTGTAGAGCAGCCAATCACATGTCGGCATTTGCAATAGTAAATTACTATGATTATACTAATTAAGAATTAGAATTCGAGCTCAGCTCGAGATTTCTATGAAGTGAATCAAATATCATTTTATAGAAATCGAAAGCGACTAAACTAATTGTTTTAGAAGAATCAGAGATCCAACATGGCATATTCAACATGAAACTGATTTTAGGCAATTCTTTATAAAAAAAATCTCAACAAAAATGATTCTTTCGCTACTCGCTATCAGTTGAGGAACAGATAGCGAGTAGAGAAGCCAATCAAATTACAGCATTTGTAATAGCATATATATATAGCAGTATGATTCTACTAATCATGATCATTTAAATCACAGTAGTTTACTATGACGAATGCCGTACGACCGACGCCTTGATTGAACCAATATATAAACATCATCATCATTTTACACACTGTATATTATGTAATTTACTTTGTTCGAAAAACATGAAATTTACTTTGAATTAGATTTGTACAAAGTCATGTTTTTGTTCATGCCAATATTTAAACTACCATTCATTATATATACTACGTTTGAAGTTATTATGCAATTGTTAAACGTTCTTTTTCTGATATCAGAGTGAATAACAATTTTATGATGAAAATGCTGAATATGAGGTGTTTAGAGATATTATGCAAATCCAGCTTGGAATGAAATATACATCAAAGCACGTATTAATGAAATAGAAAATCGACACCAATATTTTGTTTTAATAAGCAGTTAAAAGCCATATATTCAAAACTATAAACACCAGTGGTTTCACTATTATAATTGGTTCTTTTTCTCTATTAATTTGTTTTAGTGTTTTATATATATCTCCCATTTTTCTGGACGAGAGATAACAACCTTTTGTCAACCGAACTTATGAGATTTCCTATGACGTCCTTACTAACATTATTTGCGGCATTTTTTACAGCATTCCACTGTTCATCCTTCGAGTTATACTGTTTTCCACAAAATGTGCACTTCTTGTTTGATGATTCACTATTGATGGAGTCTAAATGAGGAGAGTATGGTGGCTATACCGTCAGCTTGTTATCCTTAATGCCCAGTTTCATTGGCCAAGCTGTGGTATATCGCGAAGCATGTGAAGGAGCATTGTCCTGCATGTACATAAGCGTTTTTCGCAATTTGAGAGGTTGTTTTTTTCCACCAGGGTCAAAACTGTTTCTTCAGAAATGCACAATAACCTTCTGAGTCGATCTTTACGCCGTTTACAACCCAAAATGGCCCGATTATGCTGTCACCAACTATAGCAGCACAAAACATAACCCCTCCTCCTCCTTGTTGTTGACGTGCTCGTACCGGAGCAGAATCGTTAAAGGAGATCCATCCTTTGGCCCAGCCATCTGGTCGATTTAATATGTAGCACGACATTCATCGGTAAATATCACGGACGAGAAATCAGTTTTCATATATTTTTCCGCCTAGTCAGTCCTTCTGTCCTTGTGTTGTTGTTTGAAAGGTGGTCTTCTCGTGGACTTCTTAACGAGTGCTACTTCTCTCAAAGCTTTGCAGCAAGTTGCACGCGACAGTTTGGGCATATTACAAGTGTCAAAGATCTGCCTGCTTGATGCTAATGGCGTCTGCACGACTGCCGATGAATCAGTTGATGATGATATAGTTGTCGATCATTAAGATTACTAGAAATCCATGCATGCATGCAAAACCCCTCGCCTTAAAGATGCAACTATATTTTTGGAACATGAAGTATTTCCAGGATTGTTGTCATAGCAACACGCCGACAAGGCAGTTTTTAATAATGCGTTCTATACTTTTTAAATAACTGTGAAAATAATGAAAGAATTACCAGTTTTAAAGACAAAATGCTTAATTTTTTAAATGTTTGTGGTCCGTATGTCATCATGCGTAGTGTGAGCTTTGGCACGGCATGAAATACAATTTATTACGCTACATAATACATTATTAAAACGCTTTGATGAATATTTATAAACTATTAAATCTTTGTTGCAATAAAAACCATTTCAAGCCATGCATTTTTGATTATAAAATAGCTACGGTCGTATTTTTCACCTGTAAGTTATTTTCACACTTACAATAAAACTACAGTCTAGCTTGCTTTTACAAAACAAAGAAACGTAAACTTCGAAATTAAGATGTAGAATCATTACGGCTTCTGAATAGTCATGATATGGCTACCTTTTATGTGTGTTCCGTTCTTGTTTCTTTGTTGGTGCGTTTTTTCGTCATCTTTTCCGTATTTTTGATTTATTTTTGTTGTTTTTAATAATTTCAAATTTTTTCCCCACAGATTTCATGACAATTATTTTAATAAACCCTCGGAGTTCAATGACGTCAGCTAAAAAGTCGAACGTCCAAACCAAACCAACACATAATGGCGGATGACTTTCGCACACTAGCGAAGTCTGAAGTTCATCAAATATCGCGGGCGCGTGGTTCAAGGGTGGTGGCGGTGAGTGGGTGGTCATCACTGATCTCAAAAATATGGCGGACTATATTGCACTACAATATTTCGTATTTTTGCAAAAAGATTTGGCAACTTTCACAACCAACGAAGGGTGGTCATTTCTGATCTCAGGAATATGGCGGACTATCAGGAATAGCAAACACTTAAGGCATCCAAAAAGGCGAGAAATAAGACGAAAACGACTGCCACAAGACTCTTGAAGAGAGATTAATTCGGGGAAAATACAGAGAAGCGCCAAGAATTGACTATGGCGTGAAACACAAGGCAAGTTTGTTGATAATGCGTATTTATACTTGTGTTTTAATGCTGTATAAAGACCGGCGTAGCCGTACTCATCCAGTCTATTCACTGTTTAAATTCCAGAGTAAGTTTATGTTTTGTAAATGCAAGACTGTCTTCTTATTACTAATGTAATTAATAGGTCGTATATTTTATACCAAATTTAAGCATACATTAGGCGTAATAACATATTGATGACAAATGTTGTGCCATTTAAAAAAATTGTCAATAAAACAAGGATTAATAGCTGACATTTTGTCATATTGAAAAAATATACAGAAAGAATTAACAATTGTCGTTTTTGCTGTCAACAACCTATGAGAGTACTTCATGTAATTCCGAAAATATAGTTGCATGCTCTTACTTAGTGGCGAGGGGTTGCTGCATGCATGTATTTCCAGTTAAATATGAGTAGTCAAAACTGTGCTTATGTTGGTTTTTATTTATATTTGTCTTAGAGCACTTGAAATAAGTATAAGCTACACTAATTAAAAGGTAAAAATAACTTCAAGAACGAAATAACTTTGGCCGCCGTGACTATCGCCACTTTTGGCTATGTGCATTCGCGTAAAAATTGCTTTTTATTTAAATCAATTTGGTCAAGAAGGTTAAGTTTAAAAGATAGTCATTTGACCATTGTTTTGATTACATTTTGTTAAAACTTTAGAAGTGTTTCAACCCATTTTTAACAGTTATCGGCTGGCTTTTGTATACATTCCTTAGATGGCCGCGCATGTTTTTTTCTGGTGGAGGCCTGGTGATGTTTGGCTTCAAATTTCCCGCCTTAGGTAGCCTCCCAGTTATATTGAGTTCACTGCTTTCGCATCTCAGAATTAGTAACCCTCGCCCCGGGCTTCGCCCGAGCAACGCTCCCCGCTGCGGCTCGGGGATTAAACTTTCGCTGAACTCGTTTCTTCCGTCCTCGGTGACTAACTGCGACGTATTTTTTGATTGTTCGGTGATCTTGTCGAAGAACTTTAGCTATCTCTAGTATTCTCGTTCCTTTGGATAATTCGCTTGTAATAGACCCATACTCGTTCCTTTGGATAATTCGCTTGTAATAGATTTATTGCCCATGTTGCTGAAAACCTGGCACTTGCATAATAACTTTAAACAGTTGGCCAACACTTGATGAGTACACCTCACTTATAAACACAAACAAATGCAATTGCTTGGTCATGAACAAATTACCCATCTTATACTCCCAAGGGTTACTCAAAACAAATTTTTCCGCATGATACAAATTCAGCTGTCATTTATGAAGAGTACGCGCTTTTGCATAATAACTTTAAACGTAGTGTGTATATATATAGTATAGGGGGGGAGGGCTATATTTGAGCGTGTTTAAATAACAATTTCACATGCGAGAAAGCACAAAAATTTTGTTTTTTTGGTAATGAGCACTTAGCCCGCACTTCTACTTGGCCAAATCCTGGCTACGTAATTTCCAATTGGCAACATCAACTTAATTAGATTAAGGGGTAATTAGTAGTAAGCTTTACGGGTTTTCCATTATTATTTACAGATTGTAAAAAGGTAAAAAACGATTTTAAAATCTGATTCGTGATGTGAAAAGGAATTGATTGGATTGGATAAACATATGAACATCTGCGCTTTCTCAATTAACGATCTTCTGGCGCCCATTTTACACATTGTGTTTACATTTTCACAATAAAAATGGCAATGAATGAATATGTCGACATACGCAACATGTTTTAGGCATGGTTCTTATATGCTGTCGATGGTGGGCGACCCGTTGTCAGTGAAACCCAAAAAAAAAAGATTTTCAGATTCACAAAGGATCTTTTACTCATGATGACTGGACAACCGCCGTCAATAGATGAAGCCAGTCCGCTTCTTGATTGAATCGAGTGAATGTGTTGGATCTCCAATTTTATGATTGTATGAATTTTTTCAATAAATTCTTTTCCAAATCTCTTTATGTGAAATACAGGTTGCAAAAAAAACGCATGTCTAATATGTCAAATTTGATAGCATTGAAAACAGAACATTTAAGTACTACATTCATCTTTTTCATATTTATATAATTATTAATAAAATAAGAGTAGCTAGCGAGAAATTTAGCTTTTAGTATGTGTAGTTGAAAAACTTAATTTGTGAAATTGAATTTGGTTACAACGCCGGTAAATTTCTCTTAAAAATTTATAATAACTTCCTTTGATGCCTCTGTGAGTCGCTTGATCATGTGTATCAACTGTCCTTCTACAGGCTGGTTTCACCCAGTGTTTTGTTTTGTTTGCGACGAGTGCGTGAAAGTTTGTTTTCTTCGAGTTATAATCAAATTTGGACTGCGTTTTTTTCGATTTGCTCTGTGTACCAACAGGTGGGCGTTTTGCGGCGGAAATGTTTTGACCAACAGTTCCTATAATTGGGTTTGAAACCGGCTTAGTTCCAATCAGTGTTAGATTATACACAAAAGGAAAGATAACATCATGGTGGTTGGCGTGCATGTACCTTCCGAAACGTTTAGAATAATTAGCGTGTTCTAACTTAGATAATGCACTGTTTCCTCCTCCGTAAACTTTATTTTATGATTTATCTTTATATAACGTCATGCCATGCCTACAAAAATTATAAAACTTTTAAGCCGAGAAATTAGTTTTCGGTAAGTCTATACCTGGATCTTTATCACATATAAACACTCCTTCTCCGCCATGATTTCCTTTGGGCTTCCTTTGTGAATTATTCACGAGTCTTAATTTGAAATAATATCGCTTAAACTAACGTACGTGGTCAGTATCGATATTGCAGTTCAATCAAACACAGAAAACATTAGGCCATGTTTCACCAAACGATATGTCCATCAAACAGGACTGTCGTAAAAGGTCTATGTGTTATGTGTTAAAAATATATATCTAGATAAAACGTTGTAATAATATAGTAGCATGCATGTAAACGGGATGGGACATAAATGTTTCCTTGTAATGGTAACACCCAATCCCACATAAGGACGTCACGGACATGACTTGGGATCGTGTGGTAGATTGTGGTGAGATTATGAACCACAAAATAGGAGCAAATATATCAGTAAACATGTTCCATTTACGTAAAGATGAACTTGTGGTAGTAAAATATGTATTCTTGTTCTGATTGTATAATAGAGGTCAAAAGTGAATGTGAGTTAGGTGGTATGGATATAGTTGTGAGTGTTGGTTGAGTTTGCATTGTGGAGCGCGTGAGTCGCATGAAGAGTGTTGAAGTGAGTGAATTGATGAAACGCAAGTGTGTCGGGTACTTCTGAATAATATCAGACATAGTAAAACGACGTGCACCAAACAAGTGTAAATATTTGTACTTGATAAATATATCGAAAAATACAGTCCCAATTGTGAAGTGTTTTGGATCGCGAGCCAGCAACCAGCGTGACTTAAATCGCAATAAGTTACGCGACAATAACTATACGCCATTGTCAGTTCGTATCATTTAGCTAGTCTTTTAACTTTTAAAAGGGATCTCAAAACCTATTTATTAACAATTGCTCCCCCTACATCTTTGCTTTAATTGCTATGGACCTACGTATATAGTTCGAGGGCTTTTTGGGAACGATATGGATTAATTTACAAGCATCCATTTGTGTTGACACTCTTTATAATTCCATGTTCAATATGTATGAATTTAACAACTACTTAATGTAAGCTATAATACTACTTATACAAAGAGTCTCGATGGACTATTGAACTTTAGTACTTGTTAGTTGTAGCAACCGACGGTATAATTATTGTTATCAATTTATCATTAAAGTTCCTCAGCTGGCTTTGTGTCCGTTCTAACCAATGCCTTCATAAATTCTACAGCCCAGCTGGTAAATATACTTTGACAAGTTGGTAAAAACGATCTTAAACAACTGCCGGAACTAAGCCGGTTTCCTTTCGTGGGAGGAAACCGGAGAAACTTTGGGTAGGTGTTGACTGAATCTTTTCCCACGTGAGGGAGTTGAAAAAAAATGACAAGGAATAAAAGATTCTTAAAAAAATGTTTGCTATTTTTACAATAAGATCTGTAAACATCCCTACTTATTTGTAGCTTCAAAACTCACATGGTATATGATCGTTTCTTAGTATAGCAAAATAACAATTCATTTGGCTATACAGCTTTATTAATGCACATGTAAGCTTGAGTATTGCTTTAGTCGTTCTGTTGCTGCAGGCACTTCAATAACAGTAATCTTGCCAAAAATGTAATTAGTTTGATCTGCTCTCAGTTCAGCGTAAACGGATGTTCTAACTTCCAGCACGTCACAGTGACTCACAGAGATAAGACACGACAAAACACGGAGTGCTGGCACGGAATTGCCCAACGAGGCCGGAATCCATTGATACTGGTTAGAATTTCCCAAAATTTCGCGACGAGAACCAACATACCTCCTCAGCTTAAATGTAAACTAACCCATGTCAGCCGAGTTGGTCTATTGTACTGCGTTAAGTCCAATACGGCGATGTTCTTTACACTATATTAATTAAACTCTTTTTAAGAAGCAAAATATGACGTAACGCATGTTACAAAATCAACCACTGCAATTTATATACGGAAAAGTAACAAAATACTATTATTTGATGTAAAGAATACAACTCTTTGTTGTTAAAGAATATTTCTATATTTACTTCTAATCATTCTTACAGTCATTGATATTATTATCACACTCAATTATTGTAAGGTGTTAAAAAACAGGCCAAAGTGATGATCACAAATCTTTATTGTAATATTATATGCTGTTGAACTTGATCTTTAAAAAACTTCAATATTGATCGTCATGATTTTATTAAATCTACTCCCGTAAGTTGCTGGATAATCCAATCAAATTTCTTACTTAAACATCACAAAATTCCAAGTGCGTAATGGCATTTCCTTGACGTTAAAGTGCTTGGTAATACTATACGCTATATAAGAAAAAACATACTCCGAATAATAAATGCCATCTTGTAAACTCAAGTCTCAAGATATGAGTTATTAAATAAAACAAGACACAAATTATAATGGTGATATGTCGACTCTATTTCAGGGTCATTGTCAAACCAAATTATTTACAAGCGTGCTCAGACCTTTATAGGGAGGAAAAGGAATCGAAATAGACTTAGTCAACTACACAGGAAGGGAAATATGAGGCGCTATATTTACAAACAATTGTATTACAGAAAAAAAGACAATTAGTTCTTTCGATGCCTTGAGACCACTGTTCAATTCTGGTTTTTTGAAGTTTATATGCAGAGCTTCCAGGAACAATAAAAGATTTGAGTTTTTATTCTGGAGAGAGTGAAGAATTTTAGTGTTAGTGCGTAAGAGATCAAGATGAGTAAAAGGGGTGTCAGGTTGATGAATGTCGGAATTATTGAGGTTGTCATAGAGATTGTTAATGTCTAGTAGGAAGTTGGCGTGTTCACAGTCTGTCAAATGTTTAGAAATAGCACTTTTGAGGATCTGAATGTTCTGAAAGCCGTGTTGCCAAATTTCTTTCTGTTTTGCCTATATAAGACTTACTGCAGCCCGGACAAGTAAACTGGTAAACTAGATTGCTTCGGGATAGGTCCGGAATTTTATCTTTTTTAGATAGAAAATATGACACCTTTTTTGTTTGATAAATCACAATAAGTTTTACTGGCCGGGTTAAGTTCCACTGGATTTTCTTAATAAGCCTTTTAACAAGAAACTCACCCTGTTTGCCAAGAAAAGGAATACTATACGCTATACTTGTAAGATTATAATGGATTTTACGCCTCCTTTAATATTTTGGCAAAAATGTAATTAGCTCGATAAAGTATGATTAAATTTGGCTTGAAAACGCAATAACGCGTATAGGAAGCAGCTTGGTACTGTTCGTATTTTGAAGACAGTAAGCTTGCCAGGAAAAGGTAGTTTACTTTGATAGGAACAGTTGAATCATTAAAGTACGATAAGCAATGATGACCTTCGCATCACGCGATGTCGGCCTACACGTCAAGTAATTTTACCCAACATATTTTGGTTCATTAAAGCGGCGAATATGGTTGATGCTAACTAAATGAGGTGTAGCGATACCAGCATGTGTTGCAGGGCCAAATAAATTCAGTAGGTAAAAGTATAAGATAAAAGTTGATTTCCAATCAACTGAGCGACAAAACACAAAGTCATTTTTACCCATTGTTGGATGGTTGGTAAGATGTGAACCAAGAGACGAAATAACATATAATATACTTACCCCTACTAATACAGATGTGAAAGTGGTTGAAGGCATTGGAAGCTGCCATCATTTCCCTAGTAATAGGTTCAAGTAGTAGGTTTAATCAATGGAAGACAATTACGGTCGATTTCGGACAACTTTAATTAGTAAATCCCATTTTCGACACCCGAATCTCATTTTCGATGCAGACACACCCTGGACAAAATACGTGCTTCGTTCTTTCAGATATCGGGCCCTTCTTAGAGGATAAAGATTTCTTTTAATGATCTAAATTGGATTAATACACTTCAATTAGGGCCATTACCATTTGCACATCAAAGGAAATGAAGTAATAAACGAGACAATTAAACACTGTGTGTAATTGGAAAACATGGTGCCAGGCGAGTTTTTTACACGCTTATTGAGTAGTTTTCATAGAAATAATAGTCGACAATGCGTACTCGGTTACGAATCTGTTGAATCGTCTGTTGAACCTGAAACAATAAAGTGAAAATCGACGTTTCGGGCGAAACCCTTCTCACGAGAAGTTAGAAGTGAATTGATATATCTTGTCAGTTTGGCCACGTTGTTTGTGAGTAACACGAAATAAATTTGATTTCAATATGGGAAGAATTATATTACGGATCCTCGGTTAGGAAAGAGCGGAAGGCGGAATGGGTGCGATTTATTGAAAACCAGCTTAAAGAACCTTAAAATAGTTTACCGCAATCTACAGTTGAAAACAAGTAGTTAATTGCTGAATGCTAAAAACGTGTTTATTCCGACACGTCATAATCATATGCCATCCTTTCTGGTAAAATGATATCACCGGGCAATAAATTAATTGTATATATTGTTTCATTTGATTTTTTTAACCACCCAAGAATTCTACAGCTTGATATCTTACATGCAACAAATCAAAGCACCGGTGTTGCTCATATAGCCTAGTTTTTTTTGCAAAGTTTGGTTGTGAAATGTTCTAAAATATGGAAAATATAGCCTTATGAATTTGGCAAATTTCAGTGTATACATTTGTATCACGGGTGGAAAATAATACCCAGTTAATACCCTTGGGTATTCATTTCTCACGGATAATACAAAACTACAGAAAATTTGCTATATTTTCTATAGTTTACAACATTTTACAACCAAACTTTGCAATTTTACTAAGTTTAGGATGCTCTTTCAAGCTGTAGTAATATTTTTTTCCTATTTTGATTTTTTTTCAAAATTTCGTCTAAAAGGTTAAAGGTCCATTAACAACACATTACATTATTACACAAATGGCATAGACAGTTTGGAAGGGTACACGCTACGTCTTTTACAGCGGCCCTATAGTTGATATATATCATTTATAATATTTGTAAAGACCAGATTTAAACTGATATAGTCTTCGATCCTCGTCAGTTAATCGCATCTCACAGCCTCGAACCCAGGCGTCTCCTCTTAGTGCAAAGTAAAAGCTCGCCCTGCGCGCTAAATCTGTAACTGATCTGTAACTGATCTGCATATATGACACTGGATTAACTGATGACATTTTAATTGAACTAAAAAGCGCCTGGGTACGAGGCTGGCATCATCATGTCATTAATGTTCCCCTCCCAACAATCTCCGACAAATATTGTACAAGAAACTACAGCATTCATTGTATAAACTTTAGCATTCCGGACATATATAAACCCAACAAGAACCTCTGATAGTGTAGGAGAAGAGAAGACATGAAAAATTTCTTGAAAAAGGAGAAGATATGAAAAATTTCTATTCCAAGAAAGTTAAAGACATCGCTCTCGCTGCACTTACAACCATAACATTGTCTACTTCCTTCCTATGTGAGCTTTATTATTTTCAGAAAAATGAGAAAAAATAGTACTGACGCACATAACTGAAAGTAATTTCTTTAAAACCAATTCTATATGGATACTATTCTTATATCGTGTTAAAAAATCTTTAAAAAATTTTCTTTCCCATTTTCTCTCTAAACCATAAATGATGAGTTAAAAGCTGCTTTCCAGTTATCCGGTTTTTGCACGCACGTACGTACGTGCGTGTACACGTAATAGTTTTAACTCTTCTAATTAGTTTTTTTAACAAATAGAATCTCTAAAGTATGCTAACTCGTAGCTAATGTTGAATTCTCACCATCAATACCTTTGTTCATTTCAAATGTAATATTGAAATTGATTTAGACTTTTACGTGCGTGTATTTACGTGTGAGAACGCGTAACTGGTGAACAGCTTTTAGGCAATTAATGAATGGACAGGCGACATACAGATTACGAGGTGTGAACGCATGTACTTCAGGTTGAGATAACTATATATGCAATTGTTAAATTGGGTCAACGTGCATGTCAATATTAATGCCTCAACCGCTGTGTTTTATACAATAGATATATGTTAGAACAACGAGTTTACATGTTTCCTTACATGTTTCCTTACATGTTCCATGAAATATTACGGGCACATCTTTGTAGTAGAGCGTGATAGCTGTGATTGTTTTCCAACGTTTTAAGCAATTTTTTGAAAATATGATCTAAGAAACACAAGCAACCACAGTTCCCAAAAGTTCAAGATTGTCAACCTTAGATCTCGATCACACCTAAGATCTCATTTTGTATTTCCCATGAGGTTGAGATGGTAACAATCTGATAATTAATTAAATCTTAACATGCTCAATTGAAAATTTTCTCGCGTGACCGACTGATACAGAACAATTGTAAATCCTACACATCTCACATCTGTTTCTTGAAATGCGGCTTTGATTAGCTAATCAATCATTAAATCCTTTAATAGCGCCATTTTACCGCGCATCCTGTTCAGAAAACTTCGACTTCTGGAGTATTCATTACATCATGAAGATTGAAGCATTAATGAAAGGGAATCGAGAATGTTCGAGTTTTGATTCTGGGTAACATTTCGAGTTATAGAATTTCGGGTGTGATTTGATGATTTCATCCCAAGTGGTATTTTTGCTTCATTCCGGCAAAATCTCAAAGGCAATAAATAACAACGAAATACCTGCTTATAGAAAAGGACACTTTAACAAAATGAATTACATGATGTGTCATCATTTTCGTCCAGCTTTGCATGAACCTAAACCTATACTTAATTGTGTTTATTGTGAGAAATGTCAACATTGTCGAGTCAGAGAAATATCTAAAGCAGTTTTCTAAAGCTTAAACTAATATAGCTTCTGGTTAGTTTTCTCTATAAAAAAGAATAAAAATTAAATGACATTTAATGGTCCAGAGGTCATTCATGGTCAAATCTGGTAGATTGGCAAAGATCCATTAAAGGGGATTTTCTGTCCAATGTACCGTCCAACAGCGAAATTCCAGGAAACGTATTCTGTTTAAGAAGTGCGGTTTTGGCAATACGACTGAATCATACGATGCTTACCGCTCACAGTAATTTTCAAAGCAACGATAATTTCATGTCCAGCATGTGTTAATAATGAAAACAAAAAAATCCGATTGGAATCATGCCCGAATGGACTCCTTAGCATCATCGATGAGTATCGTTAACTTTGATAAACATCCTTGCTTCTCAATTAGTATTGTTAATTTTCATAAACATCCCTTTTTCTGGTCTTTAATGCCGTTTACAAGTGTGCACATGTGACCTAAATACCGCATCGTGATTTGTTTATGACCTTATTAATTATTCATGGTTTCACAAAAGTAAGCCGTTTCAGAGCACATGGTCTGGAATAGATTAGTTTACATTTGAGCTGAGAGAAAAGGTCCATTGATGCATATATTTTAACCTGGGAAGATCTAAATATTTATTCCATAAAACTTACAAATTCGGTTATGTACAAGATTTCAAAGTGTTTGACCTATCCCGACGTTAAACTTTGATACAACCGACCCCGGTGCCGACAATAGAAATTATTAAATTATTTTATTCAGTGCTTAAGCAACAACATGGCCGACGTGCAAATTGATGGTTTTCAATGTTTCATGCTAGGGCCTTGCCGAAAATGTGGCCTCTTCAAACTAAGAGTAAATAATTTAAGAATTTCCCGTTGCGTGAAGGTGATTGTCCACCAGCAAGCTAGAGACTACGTGGAAGCCTGCATCCTGTTTTGCATCATATAGAGTTACTGTATTCTTTCAAAGGACACCATGTGGAGAGGATGTACACCCTACATGTATATCGGGGAAACAGCATGAAACCGATCAGCAGAGTCATAGGGGATAGTAAAGGTTGGATGGGAAACTCATAAGAATACAATGCGAGTTCAACACAAGTGACTATATTCTTGCAAAACCTTCACCAACATAGATAATAAGTTAAATGTTTCTTCTAATGAATTTCTAAACCGTCTTTTCAATTAACTGTGATTGAGTAAATCCCCTCTCCGAAGGGTCCAAATAATTGTTACCCAACAGGAATTTATAACATTTCATGCCTTCCTCTTCACAACAGAAAACGTACACTGGAAGAAAACCAACCTCAAATGTACACCTTTGAAAAAAATGAACAAACATCATTAAATCATGATTATTCAATTAGCAAAAAACACAAGCCAACCCGACAATTTTAGCTAGAACCTTAATTAGGAGGTTTTCATATTCATATATTCGCGTTCTGCCCGACGAATTTCTTTTAAATTCAATTCAAATTGATCAATTTGAAAAGAAACGGACAGAACATGAATAAACCCCCCCCCCCAAATTAACATTCTAGCTGCAAGCCTGTTGGTAAATATATTCCTACAGTTGAAAGCCGAAACTCTAAGCGCGTAAAGCGTGGTGGTTGGAAACGTTTTAAGCATCGTATTTAAGTATTGCAGATATTTGTAAATGGATTGTTCTCGTAAGCAGATATCTACCATGTCTCTAAGAAATGACCTCCATACATAATTTCTAAAGTGATTAAGTTGTGCTCCCATTATGCTTAGCATGTTTGAAGCTTAGAAGTGTATCATATTTCTATACGTTCATTTTGCTGATTCTGGCCTGTCAATTACATTATCTAATCAACAGAAACGCTTCACTAGCTGAACTGTCGATGACACCACTGGTTATGCTATTGTGTGCTTGATATCAGGGGTATTTGTAACTAGTTTATAAATAAATTGATACAGGTTTCACAAATTGCGCCTGCATGTATATACTGGGTAAATGCTACTTCTAATTCTATAAAATTCTAACGTGTACATGCATCTAGGAAACACGTTAGAAATTTTGCTGCATAAGCTAGCCGTTTAGGTTAGGATCCTAGATGGGTGCAAAGATCCATTTTCAGTCACCCAAGAGATTTTTTCTGCTTTCACGCACAAAATGTGATCATTCGCTGTTTGATAGTTGTTTTAAGCTCCATGTCGTTAATATTGGTTACAGTAATATTCACGCTGCGGTAGCTTCAATTTTTTAAGCAAATACAATCAAGCCGGGAATGTTTAGTTTTCCTGGAGTCAAGCTAAGCCCATGTGCTAAACACAGGGGATTGAAATGCAACTGCTTTCCTGGGTAGTTGCCCTCGCGAGGAAACAGAAGGATTCTCTGCATTTGGCCTGGTGGAATTCGAAGCTGGGACCACTGAGCTAATAGTTGGATGATTATAGTCTAGTAACAGAGGCGGCAGACACCATCAAAACAACAACTGACCACAAATATCTTAGAATTCTCCACGATAAGCATTAATTGATATGTTGGAACCAACATAAATATGCATGTTTCCAACTTAAATTACTCGAGTGCTTGATTAACATCATTTGACGCACTTGCGATGTCGTTAGATTAGGTTATGTCAAGATTGAATCGAATAAAGTGCTTTTAATATAAATTCAAAAATCCCAAATTAGAAGCACTCAGAGCTTCATATAGTTTGTTCCAAATAAATTGACCCTTAGAAATCACCATGTTGGCTACGTTCGAGTTAATAAACACAGGATACAAGACCTTATATATACCTATAGGAGATTTATAACAACCTCCTAAAACTCCCAAATCGACAGGACCTTGTACATAGTTGTAATTTTGTTAGCTTCTAATATCTAATTTTAAATGTGATTTTATATTGCGAAGATACTCGTGTGGAGCTCGTATCCATGTAAATCTGATAGAGAACGGCCACTCATTTTCTAAATAGTCAATGGTACTTATAATGATTTCGCCATCATGTCTATAGCGGATCCTGAAAACATTTAGCAACCCGTATTCATTGATATACTATACAGATGGTTACATAAGTTGGTTTTTAAGCCCATTGTGATGCATAGGTGTGAGTGGGCGGGTGCTTGAGTGACACACTGCATTAACTACCGTATCATGATACACTGATTGCAAACCAAGAATTGGCGTTATAGTTATAATTACAGTCAGACTTGGATAGTCACTTACATTACCTATGTTTATTAACAGAGTCGACTTTCATAACCGCAAAGGAATGAACATATATGTCATTGAAGATACGAGGACTGCAGTTAACTAATTTTCCATATGGTCTAAAATCTATATCAGTCTGAATAAGGAAGGGTTAACTCAAATTTGATATGTTACAATAACTTTTGAGGCAGCTTCAGTTGAGGTATCAATATTTTAAATCGAACATGCGTTTTCGAGAAGACTAAAAATTTGTATAAAACGGCCTATTGAATTGAGTATACATACTTAACTTGAGTTGAATTGAATATTGTTGCTTAAAAACTCGTATGCAACATTTTGTTTCAAATTTTTCTGTTTTCTCAACCATAGGAACTTGTCAGAGGCAAGTGGCATGTCCGCCAAGAACAACGATGTTACCAAAGGAATGATCGATAGTTTGTTAATGCTTGACATCTCAGCTATAAACACTTAACTAAAACTTAGTGTAATATATCAACATTTACGTTAGCTCTTCTTGAGTAAGATGCAATCTAATTGGCCGCAGTAGCTATCCTAGTTTTTTTGGTTACATGAAATCAAAGAGGAGTACTATTTTGGCCCACCCGGTATATTGGTGAACTTAATTGGTGCTGGTCACATTGTTAATGTTTATTTACAGTCTGAATTCTCCTGACCACAAAACAGTAGACGTACGTTGGAGATAAAATAGTTTACTAATTTTCTGTACACTCTAGAAGCTATATATCAGTTTGAATAAACAGCTTGAGGAAACTAGCTAATTGTTAAAAAACGTGCATAAATATATAGGTCAACTTGGTTCTGGTCTTTTTAATTGTCTATGATTAGTTACAGTTAGTCTCGATTTTCCTAACCACAAAACAATAAACATTGGCGATAAATAAGTAGTTAACTAATTTTCCATATACCCCAAAAGCTTTCAATAAACAGTTCGAGGAAACGAGCTTGTTTTTAATTGTCTATATTATTCTCGGCTCAAATGTATAACCACAAAAACATTGAAAATAAATGTGGCTAATTAATTTATCAAACACTCTTAGTACATTTAACGCCACGAATTTGAATAAACAGTTTGAGAAAAGTACTTCTTTACACTTATGCGTGCCTATGAATATAAATGAACTCCTGTATCTAATAAGAACAATGGAGCAGGGGTCGGATAAGCATGTTTAGATCACTCTCCGGTGGATAGCACCATTGGCCTTACTTACAAACAACCACAGTAGAGTTCATATTTTTGTGGTTTGGTGAATTCGGCATGCATATAAAATCTAAGGGATAATAATTATAACAATGGTCATATTTTGAGTGTGGGCCATCGGTCACACTAGGATCGAATTCAGCGCTGTAGGTAACCGAAGTAATTATTTGTTAAAATATTTCCCACGTTGGTGAATGCACGGGGGATTAATAGTGAAACAAAGTTTCTGTCCGTGGGAGACATGTGACTTTCTAATAAAGTTAAAAATTTGATTTCTGGCTGCCAAGCCCGTTGAAATTTACACTCACCCATCATTGTTCTTAACTCTACGTTGCGCTTATATAATTGTTACATATAAATAGTATCTTAACAATTTGTGCCAGGAGAATTTTTTAAACATTTGAATAGGCTTTTGTCATAAAAAGCCTTGCCTAAAATATGGAAGCGTAATGTTACCATCTTAGATATCGTGAGAGAACAACCAGAAGAAATCAAATCAACATTTGGAAAGAATATTGAGGCAATGAAAGTATGAAGGCATGCAGTTTGTACAAGCACTTTCATTATTGAATTGATCCTAATTTTGTCCATGTTCTCCTTATGAAATATTATTAATGAAATTTTCAACTATTGCTGAGGGGGTTTTAATGACCTATTTACTAAATTAACGGCTATAACAACTCAAATAGATAGGTCAAGGTAAGCAACACCCTCTGAAGAATCAAAAACTCATTAGTACAGCGTCTAAAAATCATCAACAACTTGCAGCAATTGCTTCATGCACATAACGTTGAGTAATTTGTAACCGCAAAAATCTGACTAGCAGTTTAGTTGTAGACTCCCGTCTCGTATCAGCATATTCTGCAGTGACAGTTGAACAACAAACAAACTGCATGATATTAGGCAAACGGCCGAAACGTGTAGGTATGCCATATTTTTTTTTCACTGACGTATATCCGCTGGTGGCCGCTCTAGCCACAGATAACCAATTAGTTGCCCACATGTGTGTAAACGTCCATCTCACTCGTTGTTCTCTACAGTGTCAGATTAATATGAATCTTATCTGATGTAAATTGTATAAAAGGCTTTTATAATATTCTGTTTTAATTTCATCTTTTTACTGTGTGTTCATGGCATTATTAATCTTTTAACACTACAACATTGTAATTAGAGAACCACTTCATGAACAAGAAACAAAGTTTGGAGCATTGCTATAAGATTGAATGATTAGAGCACGTCATCACCGATATAATCCATTGAAAGCCCATTCCAAATGCTGTCATTTGATTGGCTACTCTACTCGCTATTAATTCCTGGAATTAGCAAAACATTAATTTTCTTGGTGTATTTTTTCAGTTCAAAGACAATTTGTACGGATTTTTTTAACAAAATGGCTTAAAAATCAACTTTTTATCTAACATTCTAATAAAACAATTTGATTACTCGCTTTCAATTTCTACACGGTGATAGTTGATTCGGGCTTCGCCGCAATGAAATATCGAACTCGTAACTAATTGTTAATCAATCTTAGTTTGTTCGATAGTTTGATATGCAAGGGTCGTTTAATTTTCACATAAACCATAATAACCGTAATTTTGACCCTTATTCCCCAAAATGAGTAATTATAGAATAGAACATAATATCCCAATACTAGCATCTTGAAACCCATGATACGGATTACTAAAAGACGAGTACGAGTCAAGTGATATTTCGATTTTATTACAAAAGTCATTAATTGTAATAATATATAATATCATAACATGTAAGACCGTGTGCTCTATTGTATAACTTTAGTCCGTAACTTTAGTTATAAAATCGAAATAATTTCATTATCGTATTGTTGTAATCCGTACCCTGGCTTTCAAGATGCTCAATCTTATGTTCTACTCGAGATTTTTTTGAAATTGTAGGCTGGTATTGATTTTTTCCGTGTCATGTCAGCCATTTAAATCGTTTAATATTTGGAATATTTGAATTTTGACAAACAAGTCATTATGATGAATAACATTCAATTACGTGGACATTAATTACTATTAACTAGTGCATACAAGAATACAAATAATAAAATAGTAAAATACCCGGCTAGCGGCCCCTTTTTTAACAAAATATACCGCAAATGTATTTGGTGTTCTGTGCATCGACAATGAATGCCCAATAAAAATAACTAATTTGACTAAAATAACTAATTTGGCTTTGGTACCGATTTGCTACCCTAGAGTAGATGAATTTTTCAGATCACGACGAGAACTAAGAAAGTACACATAACTTACATTATGATTGGCTCATACATCCAGGAAGTAAAAAAACCCCATTATTTGCTAAGATTCTTAATGAGAAAGGTCAGGCCCATCATTCCAATTAAGATCATGCCAAAAAACGAACAGCAAATTTTGATTGTGTTCACAAATAAACTGTTTCCTGCGCTCAGTACAGATCTGATTTCGTGCCAAAATAGTTGCGGTCAGTTACGATTGAACAGTAACTCACCCTATCTATAAATACAGCCGAATTTCTTAGCTGAACTCAAACAAGTTTCCAAACTCTGCGAAGACGGTGAACAAGACTTGAAGAGAAAAGAAACAGTTGGAGAAGACAAATAAAACCTCGACCTGAAGTAAGTTTTGTTACTTTTCGAACAGTGTTTCAACGTTTTTTGGTACTGTTAATTTGTTACTGTTCGATTAATTCGAACAAGTACAAGGCCGTACAGTTTGAGTAAAAAATTTTCAACGACCAATATTTGATACAATCTATTCATAAGTGAATGAATGTAACCTTTGTGACTTGTGACTACAAATGTAACTTGCTTAACAGTTCGAATTCGAATTTTGTACGTACAATCGGTGAATTAGATCGACAAAGCTGGCCGATTTTAACACGTAAAATGTATTAGTAACTATTTGGTAGCATTACAAGTGTTATTTTAGAGTACAAAAAATGAGGGGGGAAGGAGCAATTTAACTTTCAACAATTCGAAAAGAACGTGAATTTAGATGCCGAACACTCGAGTCATTTCTAACACTGCAGTTCGAAATTTAAACTGTTCAGACAATACTTAATTACACAATCAAATGTGCAGGTAGAACGCACGCTAATTATATATTCAAGACAAATTGTGACAGAAATGTGCACAAATGCAAGTGAAGTGTAAATGTTTTATAAGAAACCTTGAAACATAATTGATCTATCGATTGATTTGGAAGCAATGGGGCATAGCTTAGGGTAAAATTAGAGTTAAAAATCCACAAAAGGTCTCCATCCAAAAAGTAGATCAAACGGCCGGTAGAAAACAAATCAAACAGTCGGTTGAAAAACTTGCCCGATAGAGTGAACAAAGTTAGATCTACCCTTCGAAACAATGGATTACATATGCTATACAGTTATCGCAGTTCAGGTTATCGATAAGTAATAATATAGTCAAACATACAATACAATCTAAGTCGTAGCAATAAGAAGGTATAACATATACGCTAGCTGTGTTAGTTTATCCTAAAACGTTTTCCTATTACTAAAACAAGCCCGATGACTAATCCTAATGCCTATTCGTAATTCTGTTTAACAATTGGATTACAAGCTCGAGATTTCTACGAAGTGATAGTTGATGCGGAGGGTGAAAGTCCGATTCAACTAGTATCATTTTATAGAAATCGAGAACGAGCAATCTAATTGTTTTAGTAGAATCAGAGATCCAACATGACATATTCCACAAGAAAATCTATTTCAAGCAATTTCTTTTTAAAAAAATCCCAACCAAAATTATTCTGTCTGGTTCTGTCGCTACTCGCTATCTATTGAGGGATAGATACCAAGTAGAGTAGCCAATGAAATTATCATTTGCAATAGTATACTAGTATGATTCTATACTAAATATAAATGTCCATTCTTTACCATGTGATTGTACATTTGGCAATAGTACATGTAACTACGTCCAATCGAAATAAAGCGGCAGATATGATTATTTCTCAAACTCATTAATAATTCATGCTCAAAACGCAAAGGAAATCACCACCATATCGTTGCCTTGATACCACGGTAATAAACGTCCATAAATTAACTCAACTTTCGCGTTGAATTTCTCGCTAAATACAAGTTCGTTTGAGAAGCAATATAATAAACTCGAAATTTTTTGTTACCGGCACCCAAAACACCTAAAAGTATGTGTAAAAAACTCGACAAGCATCTCGTTTTTCAGCACACTTTTCGGTCTTTTATAGGCCGGTAATAAACGCTTTCTCGTTTATTATATATTACATAAAGACCTCAGACCTCGCGTTTCCCGAGGGCATGTAACCCATGTGCACGCAATGTTTTGATGCCAATTATACAGATATTGCGGTAAATCAAAGAAGAGCGACTGGATGTTCGAACGATTGAAATTACAGATGATTAGCGCATGCATGGAATGCCTTAAATTGCAACTAAGATATATTCATGTTAGGGTGCGTATGAATTTGAAGGAAAATTGTAAACGGCGAATGACATAATTATTGAATTTTTGCCATATTTTGAACTGGTGAAAATGCCGAAACTATATATTGTTGTTATCATTGATGGCATGTAATAAAATGCATGAC
Source organism: Muricea muricata (assembly GCA_963855995.1). Classification (NCBI taxonomy): domain Eukaryota; kingdom Metazoa; phylum Cnidaria; class Anthozoa; order Malacalcyonacea; family Plexauridae; genus Muricea; species Muricea muricata. Next base: position 15,585,034 of record OY979720.1, on the reverse strand, counting down.
CTGACACGTCCAAGTATATCATGATCTTGTTATCATTTCAAGGAAATATAAAATTACTTGAGTGGCTAATTTACACCTGTTTCCTAGCTAAGAATTTTACTTGCCATAATAAGATGATGTAGACATACAAACCAACACTGTTACTCACGAATGCTCTCTCAATAAGACTCAATTCTTGTTTCAACTTCACAAAGTTAACACAGTTAAATATCGTCCCAGCTGTTCCAACCATTTGTAACCACCAGGTAAAACGCTTCTAATGACTAATTTAAAAAAAAAGGTGTTTACAAACAGGCTTTTTACCGCATTAATTTAGCCACTGCATCCTACACACCATGAATTAAAGCACTGAGGTAAAAATATACAAACTTGACCTCATCAACCTTCCGCTCTCTAGGAAACCTTGTCATTGACCTTCTAGCACTTTTTAAGCTTTATTTTACAACAGCATATTGTAAAATTTTGTGTAAACCTAATACCTTAATAACTTCTTGTTATACAGGATTAGTTGCGTTAACACAACGCAAAATAAAACTGTAATTAATTAGTAATAATCCGGATATGTACTTAACACAATACACAACTGTCTTGCACGAACAATAAACAAAGTGCGATTGTAGGGATCCCATTATTAATATAGACGCACTTAATGCTGAGAAGACAGACAGAGAAAGAGTTACACACTTGCGTCACTTGAAAAAACGTACATCGTGAAGAAGTGTGTTAGTCTTGAGTCCAAGTGACTTTAAAAAAGGACAATTGGGCTATTCCTTGGAACGGCCGACGATCCCTCTCACTCGTTATCAATATGAAAAGGGTCGTTTAACAATATCAAACGGGCGAGATAAAGAGAATTATTTACTTTTGTACTTTCTTATTGTTATTGCGCCAAAATTATTGCATTTTTAATCTAATTTCATCATCTGCACTTCATAAAGATTTACAGGGGTTTCCAGAAGATATTTTCAAAATACAATGACAAAAAATGTGTTAGGACATGGATAAGGAATCACGGTTCTAAAGTGGAAAATAATTTTCAATGTTTGTTTATTTTCAAAAGAATGGAAATACAGTTATAGTTTGATATTTCTATCCATCATATAAAAATCATGGTGTAATTATTTGTACATATACTTTTTCCTCACCAAATATTGTTGCCAACGTTAGTGTTGTGATAACAAAGCAACAGGTTTGTATAGCTTGTAGGTTGCCTCATTGAACGAAACAAAATTTTCACGCTTCAAGCAAAGGCTAGACTTGCTACAAGTCGACTTTTAAAAAAAACAGAACGCGCACTTCCTCAGTTGAAGTTGTTTAAAAACACTAGAAAAGAGCGAAGGGAAGCATTGGCTTAATACGTCTCAAGCAACTAACTTGAGAACTTCAAATATGGAAGCTTCGTTTGTTTTCTAAACAACATGAAAAATAGCTTTTTGCTTCACCGCTTTCTATACTTGTAAGTATACCTTACACTACCGCACTTACACGTGAGGTCAATATCGTAACAGGAAGAGAATGGACCACATACAGGGTTGGGTTAACCGAATGTCATCAATAGTTATTTTAAACACGCTGGAGTTGATACGCAATACACTTGAAATCTAATAAGCCGCCTGTAAATGAGACCAGGACGACGTTAAAGGGAACGAAAATCATAATTTTTATCATGTTCGCCATGTTTGAAATCCACAGATTGCATCGTCTTGACTATTCGACATTTGTTTACTTCCTGTTTTTGTTCTTCAGCAGTTGTCCGCCTGTCTTGTACCGAAACTCAGGTCTGAATTAGTGTATCAGTGTTTACATTGAGAGTTAACTGCACACGGTGTCGTTTCCGAGCGTTTTCATTCATACTTGTTGACATAATTCAATGAAAACCAGCTTAACTTCGTCCAAGGACAAAAACTAAATAATTCAAGCGACAAGAATTTTTATGGCTCATATCATTTTTATTTTGACTGTTGTGAAAACGCTCGGAATGATTTTGAGCCACTACATATCACCCTTTGTTGCATTTGTTGGAAATTTTCACAAGGGCAATGTGAAAATCCTAATATTCGCCGGCATTACCATCTATTCGCAGGCATCGCCACTTTAGGTCATTGATATGTATTAAGACTGGATAGCGCATTGTAATACAAAACCAAAATAAAATTGACGACGGAAACACGTAATATTTTGAGATCGCCATGTTGAATGGCCCCACCACTCAAGGAGTGAGTCAACGTAGTTTCTGTTAGAAAACTGATTTCAGGAAACTTTTGCCCTAAAATATAAAACCTTTGTTAAAAAAACGAAATTGGCTATAAATCCTGTACTAGAAATCTATAGCATTCGATGCTCAAGTGGGACCTTCCAACATGGCCGCAAGTGTAAAAATGTGACGTACTTCCGGCTCCAAAACCCAAGCTTTAGCACACATCAATCTTTAAACCCACGTAAATATACGCTTGCTCTTTCCAGTTGCATCTTAGCTTAGCAGTCAGGGGCTGGTTGAACAAAAAGATTATATGACTAGTGGAAAGGTCCACCAAATAGAATCACGTATTTTGTACTTAATCAATATTTAACTACAAAAAAGTTATCAAAAAGTGATTAGGAGTTCTATACGCAACGGAAGAACCGTTCTTGCATAAAGCAAATATTTCTTGGTAGTAATGCATGTCACTCATCCAGCAGCATTCCAAAGCAGCAAAAAACCCGTCAACGCAAACCAAACTTTATCACGCCCACGACATTTTGACAGATAGTTATGTAACTACTCACGTTTTCTCACAGAGCTTATTTTATTTTTGAGTCGGTTTTCTTTGATGTACCGCGGGCTGTATCTGAGATACAGCCCTTGAATAAATAATTAGATCAAACTTGTGGAAAAATCTCGACGAATTTCGACTTAAATTGTTTAAAGTCGGAAGATTCTATTAGAAAACCTCCTCAAAAATAAAATAAGTTAGTTAAATACCTCGAAAGTCAGGCTGTATGTCATATACAGCCCTCGGACGCTGCGCGTCCTCGCGGGCCGTATATGACGTACAGCCCTCCTTCTCGGTATTTAACTCTAACTTGCAACTACACTGGATGGTGGTTTATTGTAATCCGTTCGTTTTCGGACACCCAGTGGTTAGTTGATGTGTGTGGTACTCATCCGCATTGTAAAGATATTGGCCCCAAAAAATTTAGTTTTTAAAACGAAGGATACAATAGACTTGAACATCTTTTTCAAATCTCGCTTGATTCTTGAAATATTTGGGCTGGCTGCCATCATGGATTTTCAAAGAAATGGCCAAGTTTTTATTGCGAGTTTACTATTCGGTAATTTTAATTTTTCAAGACTCATATATTCGAGCCTAATAATTTATCCATCATGGCAAAAATAGCAAGAATCAAGCAAAATGTGATAAGGCTGTAAATTTCCAGTCTTCATCATTTAAAAAGTTCTTGGTAAAAGATCCAAATGTCGTTTATTGCCAATGCCTTTTAACCAAGTAACCTGATACATACCTGGTTATAACAGTACTACAAATATTTTCCCGTTTCATTTTAGGATGAATAAATTTACCACTTTTGTGCTTTTTGGCGTGGTGTTTTACCTTCTTACCATAACAATGGCTTGCCCACCATGCATTCCAGCAAACAAGGTAGATTACTACAAAGCCAAAGGTGCTTGCCTTAATGTAGCTGTTTGCCAAGCTGCAGTAAAACGAAAGCAAGGCAACAACATGAAACGAAGTGCAGACCAATGTCCACCTTGTATTCCTTACTATTTGAGAAGCCACTACAAATCGTGTCCTGAGAGTCCCATTTGTGCCAAGAAGTCTAGGGGCGAAGGAAAAGTGAAACGAAGTGCAGAAAAATGTCCACCTTGTATTCCTTACTATTTGAGAAGCCACTACAAATCGTGTCCTGAGAGTCCCACTTGTGCCAAGAAGTCTGGGGGCGAAGGAAAAGTGAAACGAAGTGCAAAAGATTGCCCACCGTGTATACCGTTCAGTGAAATAGATCAATACAGGGTATAATGAATAGTTTTATCCCATCCATTATGTGAAAAAATAATTGGCCAGTGTACTAAGGATGCTCCTTGATTTTTCTCCAGTTTCAGTTACGAAGAAATGCATGACATTAATGTTTAATTTTCACAAAAAAACTCTACATATATTCTCAGGCAAAGTAACGGTTGGGACGATTTCATTTGCAATTGGTCCAACAAGTGCATTTCCGCGTAACGCATGCATGGCCTCACTCAAATGCTTGTGCGCTCTTTTCTTCAATGTTCATAATAGAACTCCTACGCTAACAAAATAGTGTAATTTCAGGTTGTTCATTTAAGATAAAAAAGTTTACGTCAATAGAAAGCTCAAAAAGAACGACGCACATAGCAGTGAAGATAAATTTACAAAAGCTCTCAATTAAGTTATCTACTGAACAAGAACTTCAAAATGACGATAATTGTTAATTGTCCTACATGTATATGCATATTTTTTATGAGATTTCAAGCGATGTAAGCCATTTTCTCAAAAAGTTAACCTGAACTATTATCCTGTTTGAACGTATTGGAGTTTTATAAAAAAAATTATTGCATAAATAATGAACTATTGAATGCGATCAACATCCAGAAATACACTTAATACACCAAAAGGCACAAGAAAAAGGGAAAACGGAATTGCTCCATTTATCCGTAGGTTCATGTTCATCATTTTTGTTCTTTTTTCTACCTGGCTAATAATTTAGAACAATTTGACAATTCTCTCGTGTTTTAGCAAAATTTGCACTGGGTTATTTGCATTACCTTAGCAACAATTGCAACGCTCGAGTAATGACGTTTATTATTATGTTATTAGCATTGTGTAAGCAAACGTATGTGTGTCAGACAAGGTCGAAGCGTGTTTAAGAAGAACTATTGCCCAGCATGTATACCATTAAGCCAAAAAGATGCGTACAGCGGAATATGCGTTGGGGTTGCCATATGCCCAAAACCAAAGAAACGATGTATCGTCCCACACTGCCCACAGTGTATCAAATGGTATGAAGTTGGTGTTTATAAGAAAGACTGCCCACATACTCCTTATTGTAAGAAACCTATGGCAAAGATCAACTGTCCGCCGTGTCTTACACCCGATGAAGTCGAAGTTTACAAAATCCAGTGTCCGAATACCCCCCTGTGTGACAGAAAAAGACGCAGCACCAATGGCAGTAAGTCATGCCCTCCGTGCATCCCACTTGATAAGGGTAAAGATTGCGTCTGTAACAAGAAAACCAAACAAGGTTTGTTTTCATTTCATACTTCATGGCAGAATGAAGCATATTTTCAAAAGTCAGCATAAGTGTTTCCCGCATCCTTTTTGTACATATGTAGTTATGATACAGTTAAAAATCTTTCTAACATACTAACAAATCCAAAATACGAATAAATTGAACAAAGAAAATAAAGCAATAGATAAACAAAGGTCACAAAAATACATACAATACAATTTATTCTTCATAGAATCTTAAAACAACGGCAATAGTTTTATACAGAACCCAAAATCAGTCAAAGCAATGGGAAAAATTCATTTTTAGATTGCAAATATATGGATCGTGGAAGAAATTTGAATTCTGTGGTATTCAAATGAGATAAATTATGGCCTAAATATAGTGCCTACAAATGAATATAAGCTGACGTTCATATTGTAACACCTCATAAAACCAAAAAAGGAATAAAGTACCACAATTCTTTTTAATTAATAGACGAAATTCAAGCGTTTACTCTTTGCAATTTAATTGGAATGGCAATCTATATACATTCTAAACAGTAGTTTGCTTGTTGCCCACTTGTTTGACTGCAGTTGTTTCTCTGCTAGGCCACATGATATGATGTTAAATAAAATTCATTTCACTTAAATTTATTCCTTAAATTACATTCTAGGCAATTGAAGAGAAGTGAGGAAATGACACGATACTGACAGTAGCAATGAAAAGAAACGGCAATAAGGAACTTTCTAATGTAGTTTTTTGTCCATACCAGAACCTGGTCCAATATTTTTTAAAGTACATGTGAACTTATATTTAGGCGTATTTAGAAGAGTATATTTAAACAGATTTTATTATATAAGATCCAACCAAGTTGTTTTTAACGTCTATAGCATTAATAAAAGTATGTTTCATATTTTCTAAAGAGTTTTCAATTTATTTTGTTTTAAACTACCTTTCTCTGGCGGTATACTTAATGCCCTGATTTCCTCTCTTATTTATGGAGAGGAATAATTTAGAATTTTTCAAACAATTGTGAAACTAGATGATTACGTACGTATGAGTTCTGGCCAATGAACTCTATATTACCACAGGAACAATAACTTCCTCCCGTCGTTCACATGTTAGTTACCAACACCGCCCGGCGCGGACAATTAAGGGTATTTTTGAAGAGATTTGAGAGGCATTAACCCTCCTGTTAAATCTATCTGAGCAAAATCAATCTTACAATAAATATGGCCAAAAGAAGAAAACATGCTTTGTGTACCAATTAACCCTTTTAAAATACTTTGAGCATATACAACAGGGGGATGTTACTGCCCCCAGTCATAACTCATGGAGAGGCTGAAACACCCTATTCCCTATGTTCATGCCTGTTGTGAAAGTAGGTCTTATTACTTATACATTTAGCAGGGGGGAGGGGGGCGCACGCGATGCCCCTCAAACCTCTTAAAAAATGACCCACGTGTATTTAAGGTTTTGTCAGTCAGTGAGCAAAGAATTGATTTTATGCGGTAACAATTAATGCTCGAAGGAAATGTTAAGTGGCCGGATTAGCTAATATATACTTATCTTTAAATTTCAAAGCAGCCCATGCAGTCTCTTGCTTTTGTGGCTATCTGAGACAAAGCAAGCGGAGACAGCTGCGATTAGTTTTATATCCTGTTGTTCTTCAATATTGAACGAAAGTTCTCTTGTATTCCTTGACATGTTCTTTGTTTGTATAGCTCTTTTTTCATCTCATTTTCTTTGTTTATATAGCCCTACAGTTTTCACTTATATAGCCCTTTCTTTGCTGAAAAACACTACGTAATTTTTCTAGTAGAGTTTTGAAACACAAGCACGCGACTTCATCAGTGCAACAGATCTTTATCCGTTTTCTAGTTGGCTGTTTAGCGAAGCACGTACTTCGTCTTCGTTATCAATGATCCAAGCCCACATCAAGAGAAAAGCAGCCGGAAATCAATTGAACACGCACCAAGTTATTGTGAACAATGAGTTCAGGATGAAGGGAAATTTCCAATAAAAATTTCAGCTCCATAATTCTCTTAACATTGTTTTAGCTGAAAAATTATAACAATATTCTGTCATTGCGTGAGTCAAAGTGTTACATACTAACTCTGAGCAGTTAAAGAAATGAAATGAGCAGTTAAAGAAATGAAAACAACAAATTGATACATAGAAAAACATATAGTGTTATAGTGACGATCCGTGACTTGATTTATAATTAAGTACGAGTAACGTTACGTATATGCATATGTACGATAAAGCTCATTATTCCCTACTTTTATGCAAAACGAAAACATTTATTCATAACTATAAGGAATTACTTTTATTTCTAATTTGATGATGTTCAGCCTAATATAAATCGGACGATTTTATAATGATCCCAATTGCGCATCTTTGTTTCACAATAATTCACCACTTCAAACACAAACACAAAGATTGTAATCCCACATCTGCGCGCTTGAAATCGTGGAAAATTATTGCGTGATCCATATCTAAACCGCAGAGCAAAGAGAGCCGCGAAATAGAGGAAAATTTCAAAAGACTCTTTTGCAGCTATCCACTTATTGAAGATTTAATCTGTATTGTATATATTAAATAGTCTAATCGATATTTTTAACATCCAAAATAAGATCTCTGCGTGTAATTTTACAGCCCCTCCCTCGCCTTAAGCGGTATACATTGTCAGACAAAGCCAGCGTTGTCTGGAGAACATCTGCGCCATCTAAAGTTTGCCCTGAATGTTACTCCATGCAACTACATGCAAACAATATTTTTTAAGCAGAGACTAAACTAATCTCTCGAAATTGGTTCGCTGAATTTAGATATTCTGTAAGATGGCTCAGAATTACATCAAATATAACCCGCTGAGTCGATCAGTTTTTTCATAATTAAAAAAAGACTGCTATCATTCTAGACAGGACTGCTTAAGAAATGCACTCTCGATGGAGGTTTTATTTCACAACTTAAAAAAGACTCCGATTATTTTTGATGAGATCAATCAAGAAATATTTCCTTGTCATCCAAAAACACGTTGTCTGTAGAGGTTTGCACTATTTTTTTTATTGATCTTGTAGATTAAACAAACTGTGTTTCGAGCAATCAGCACTTGAAGGATGAAGGATTATGGTGCGTTGTTCCAGTTTTCTACAGTTTGAAAACACTAACTAAACATAATCCTGCTGAACACGATCTATATTTATCATTTTTAAGTGGGCGAGAACCATGAATAATCACACTCGGTGTAACGATACACTATAGGAAAAGGCACAAAACATGGATTGGAAAAATTGGACTGGACCCAAAATTGGACACAAAATATTTTAGCCAAAATTTTGTTCAAAAACCTATTATTTTTTCGAACAGAAACAACCTTCAGAACATCGTGCTTTGACTTAAATTGTATAGGCCAAAAACTTCACGTTCCACAATTCCTTTTCACGTCGGCGTACGATCTTTCACCATTAGACATGGTTTCTAGTCTTTAATTTTCGAGAAAAAACTCATTGTGATAACTAATTTTCTATATATTCCATGCATTTACTTGGTACATTGTTCCAAGAAAAATAGTTCTTTATTGCATTTCCATTAAAATATGTTAAAATACGCAAGTGTATCCCTACGATGATAGAGGTTTTTTATGGTTCAAAATAAAAACTTAAATTTCTCGACCACTAAAATAACCGCTGTTTTAATTTCAACGCGCAATGCATGACGGTTGACACACATCTTTTAACCTCCACGCTTGGGAAACATGATAGACCAACGGAATTTTACAATGTTTAGGTTTGCTATGCTCATAAATAAATATAAAGCAGAGTTTCAATCAAGAAAAATGGTGCGCAAGATACGATATTTGGGCATGTGTTTATATCCACCCACCCTCTTTGTTATGAGCAAAACCGATGCGCAGGGGTAAATATATTTTATATATTATATTTGCCCCTACAGATAAACAATGTGACATCACGTGCAAGAGCATAGTCTATATGGATTCTGTATAACTTTGCATGTGCTACGCTCTATCGTGGGCGTCTTCCCCTATATCTAATATATTGACGGTCGATTTTTTCCAGATGCTTTAGGCTGTTATGTTTTGATGCCAATATTTTCACACTCCTACTTTTGATTATTTTTGTTATCGTGACAACGCCTCTGCACGCGTTTTCAAGTTCTTTAAAAGTTTCTAAACTTTCTACACCTGATGTTGCACTTCAAATATCCAGATAGCTCTGTCCGCCTACATGTTATGGTTAGCAGATAAGGATTCGTGGGCATTAAAACTTAATGCGATATATTCAGGGGACAGAGCTATTTGGAATTGAGTTTTTAAATGCAGCTAAAACGTATATAGATTATAATACTATAATAATATAGACAAACGTATATTGACCATAAATTATTCTACTATTTATATATGTATATAATATTACTTAAGTCCTTGCTGTAAACCATTAGGCAATTTTATCTGATGAGTGCCACATCAGTGGTACGAAACTATAAGTAATAAAATGCCAAGTCAAACTTGTTGAGTTCTGTTTTATATATATATAACGCATATCGAGCTATTCACATAATGACTACCAGTTTATCTTCTCACGAAAACAATTTCATCCATAGCTATTAAATTTCGCAGAATTCTTTAACACTATAGATATAGACACTTTACGATACTTGACACATTCGATAATTTCAATTTAGACAAGTCTTAAACCTTTCACATTATGCTTTAACAACTGTCGTCTTTGCTATACCAAGTAGCATAGCTTGAAAAAAAATTGCAGCTATTTTTTTGGCATTCCGTTCGACATCCTGTTGAAGAAGCTTGCATGAAATCATTTATAATTGTCGTGACAATAGGAAACAGTAATGGGATACCAAGACTTAACTGTGAAAAAGATAACAATTGACTGTGACTAAATACGCAAAATAAGTATCATAGATGATAGGGGAATAATATATATAATCTGCCTCGTCCACATCGATGGACTGCATTAATTGTCGATCAAAGCAAACCTTGTTACAGATTAATACGAGTTTCACCCTCAACACACTGGAGGAATCCAAATCGAAAATGTAAATTATACTCCATCAAAAAAGGCTTGTGTTGGGTTGAACAATGATGGACGATCAAAATAACTTCCATACATGATATAGCATTAAAAAATAAAATATTCATGACATAGTGCCAGGTTATTTTAAAAGAACAGTTCAGTTCCTTTACATAAATATCTTCATGGTCTATGTGTATATGCTTATATATATTTATCTATTTCAAAACACATTTTCAAAAAAAAACATGCGCTATATTTTTGGCAATGTTGAGCGATATTCGATGAGATTTGAACTTATTCAAAAATTTCATCAAACATTATCTATCTTTAGTAATGAGTAAGACGTTCAAGATGGCTTGAATGTGGTAAATACAGTGAGGACGTCATAAGTAGGGCTAAATTAAACTAAAACCCTTAGAAGGTAAATTAGTTAAACAGGACAAATAAACTTATTTCGGGAAAAACACACACATTTGGGAATTGTGTGATTGAAATCACGCGCCACAGTCAGCTAAGCCGTGGGCTTAAACTACGCAATATATTTTTAACCATACACAAGCATATACCTATAATTATTACCCCCTGGGGTAGTTATCAATTAAGCTGATAAATTATTCATGCAAAATCTTGAATATAAGTCACTGTTGTGAAGTTTTCGATGTTACAAAAAGCACAAACTCTGAAAAAATTTTCGTTGTTGCATGGTGAAAAGAAATGTACATGAAATCAGTTTTGATCATCTCGGGCCTTCTTCTCGCGATCAGTGCGTTAACATCTGGTCACACGCGATGCTCTCCGTACCCTTGCCTTCAAGCTAGGAAATTTGTGGTGAGTATACGTATGCTAAACAAAAAGTTTTACCTACATTACATACAATGGGCAGCTGAAGTCGTCAATTTGTGTCAATTTTAAGAAACATGCTCATCCTGACGTTGCGAACACTAATTTCCATAATTACTATTAAAATTACCATAACTTCAACAAGTACTCCCATCTAGATAAACAGGAAACATGTTTCCAATATTTTTATGGGAGAAAAAAATTATCATCAGAGTTCAGGATCAATTGATTCCAACGTAGCCAACGTGTCCCTATATCAGTTCAGCACTCTGCAGGTGTACAAAGAAACAATTTCAAGCGTGTATGCCCATAAATCATACCCGAGATCACCTCGAAACCGTAACGGATCCAGCGTATGCATGTTAGTCTCGAACTTTAGTTTTAGTTGCGGTTGTAGACTGGATCAATTTGATTTTTTTGTTATATCGGTTGAAACTCACATGACATCAGTTTGTGGGAATGTTGACACTAAATTAGAGCTCAATTGAAATTGTTATTTACGACTTGTGATTTAAGGTTGTAAGCACAGCAGCATGACGTCGTTGTTCAATTATCCGAGCCAGAGGCGCGTGTATCGACAACTTTACGCCCTGCATTTGTTGATCTTAGAGAGAGAGGAAAAGGGAGCACTTGGGGAAAACTATTGAAACACAGGAGAGGTCAACTGTGAGAACTCCTCGACATTGGCACTCACAGTGGTCAGGCACACCGCACTAACAGCTTGCGCCGCCCCTGTGCTTCCCTATAAGCATCAAACGCCCCTAGAATTGCATCTGCAAGTCACATACAGTTAAGCAAATCATGTCTTTTTAAGTTATCACTCGGGCGTTCGTTTTCAATTAAAGTTTTTGAATAAAATAGCACCTTATCTTAGTGATCAATATTCATAATGCACTTCTGTTCATAAACACAATAATCAATATGCTAACAATTGTGATAAGTCAAAAATAGTAAACAAGTCCATGAATTTATCGAACAAGTCAAGATACACGCAAGAAGATCAAAAACGTCCCGCAGTTTTTCCCCATAGCCGTAAATTGGGTTGGTATAAAACGCGGATACGGACGGATGAGTAGCGAACGGATGGAAGAACGGATGTCATAAGTTCTTGTGAAACGTGTTTTCGGTAACAATTCCGTGTTCTCATATAAATCTTAATCCAAGCCCTAACCCAAGCCCTAATCCTAACCAACGTTTTATTTGTCATGTTTTTTATTAGATTTAGGGCTTGGATTAAAATTTAATTTCGCGTACTGAGAACACGGAATTATTACCGTGTTTTCCCAATCGTATATTCATATCCGCGTTTTAGCACGCTCTTCGACCAGTAACAAACTTTAGGTGTAATTTAATATCGCCATTTTAGTTTTTCACTTTCTCTATACTCGGTTTTAATTTTATTTTGTGTGAGCACAAGTTCAAAACTCAAGAGCTGCAAAATATAAACGAAGTGCGAAGCGGCAAACGAGTAATAACAGGACACAAAGGCAAAGCCGAAAATTCTCGCGGCTGTTTTCCAGTAAATTAGTAAACTAACCAAACAGATTATTTTTGTCGCAAAAATATTCTCGCGACTAGTGCTTGTGAGTCTTAATGCATTTATGAAACAAACTCAGCGTATTACAACTCTCGTTTAAAAATCAACGACCACCAATCAACAACCACCTATATATGTCATTTTTAAATCAAAAGGACCATTCCCCTTTTAGAAAAACTTTTGAATTAGGAATATTCATTGACACAAGCACAGCTGGAAGGAGCATCCTAAATTTAGTAAAAAGGTGAAGTTTGCTTGCAAAATATTACAAAGTGTAGAAAATATAGCCCTGTGAAGTTTTCAAATTTTGTATACTTTTGTATTATGCGCGAAAAAGTGTAATCACATTTCGAAATCTGATCACACTTTTCCGCGCATAATACAAAAGTCTAAAAAATTCGCAAACCTCACAGGACTATATATTTTCCACATTTTACAATATTTTGCAACCAAACTTCACAATTTTACTAAATTTAGGACGCTTTTTTCAACTGTGTTGTTCCCAGTTCAAAAGTCTGTCTAAAAGGGGAGTCGTCATCAGCTAAAATATGTATTTTTTCTGATTTTAAGTTGCTTACAATAGGAAAACGAAGCATAAATGCATCTGATCACTGTATACGGATTACGTATTACGCGAAAACTTCAAAATTTATCTTTGAAATAAAATTAATTGCTCACTGTGTAGTATCTCATGCTAAAATTATAAACAAACAAGGCAAACACTTCTGGCGGTTTATGTCGTTCTATTTATAGTCAACTTGGCCACGTGACTCACCCGTGTTTCGAACATCGCCCGTCTGTACTTGTTTCATGCTGTTTCAATGGTGCACTATATCACATTATGCAGGCCCTTTTTCATAGTTTAAGTAAAGATCGGCGGTCAGTTTTGCCTATAGTGGCCAGTTTTATCTATATATACCATTCGAATACGAAGATTGAAACCGAACTCCTAATCTTTGCTATATGCAGCTGAAGCTTCTAAAGAACTTGGCTATAGCCTACCATGAAACAAACGACCTCAACCGACTGACTTAATCAAAAAAGCGATTTAACGTTTGAACGGTTTAACCAGTTTTTTTTGTGAGTGACTGTTGAGCTATTGACCAGCATTAAAGCTACTTTCCAGTTGTCTGAATTTTCTCCATCAAAAGATTTGTTTATTTCAAATGTAACATTGAAATTGATTTGGACTTTTACGTGCGTGCGTAAACGTACGCGTGTGTAAAACGCGTAAATGGAGAACGGCCTACAGATTGCACGAGAGCCAGCATACACAACCACAAAATATCACATGCACGCATGTAGAGATTGATATAGAACACAAGAATTCACCTGTTAACTCTTTAAACAGGCAACGTCAGCAAAGGCAAGGAATGAAGTGGGCTGTAATGCGTTGTCTCCAAGCGATATTCGCACTGTTTCAAGCGAGCCGACCGCAGAGCGAAAACAAAGCAAAACATTTTGTAATAATTAAACAGATAAAATAGAATAATCATTAAATGCGCTAAATTATTAATAGCTTGTTGCAATGTATAAATCTCATGCCGTTATGCCCAACGGGACAGTACAGACAGAACACAAGACGTTCGAAAATTCAAGATCAGCGATAGACAATGGCATCGCGATTTTTAGTATACTTCGCTGTTTTTTTAATGCTTCTTGCTGATTTGACATCGGGTTATAAAAGATGTAGTCCATTCACGTGCAAAAAGAAGAGGGAATTTCTGGTAGGTTTGTCCCCCCTCTCAAGTGTAAAAAGTATAAAAAGTATATAGTATAAGTATAGAGTAAAAGTATAAAAAGTAAAAGTATATAGTATAAAAAGTATATAGTATAAGTATAAAAAGCGTGACAGTATTATAAAATAATATAGCGTTATAACTGATGGCTGCATGCAAGTTGGTCGAAATGTATTAAAATGATTTCTATCTATACGGAGGGTCATTGTTTTGTAATTCCGCTTAAGTTTCAAGTGCTTCAATTATTTGCAGTTAGATAACAGCTACGTTATATGTTGTACAAATCATACAATTTGCTGTCCTGAAATTATGCCCGAAGGCTCAAATAACATAGATTTTTTATACTTCTCTTAATTGGTATCAAGAAATAGATAAAAAAATATTATATAAAAATTTTAGCAATGGTATACATAAAACAGACTGTGATAAAACGGTTATATGTCAATTAAATTTAGTTCTTCGTTCGAGAGAGCTAGAGGAGCCATTATCAAGACAATAATTAACTTGTGCTTGTACCCATTGTCATTGAGTTTAAAAGCAAATAAAGTGCATATTTACAAAATGTGAAAACGTCTTTGTTTCTTGTTTGTCGCCAGCTAGTCTGAATAATAATCTATTATGTAAACGTGTGACTTCGTTAAAAATAGACTATTTTTGTCTAGTGAGTATATACATAAGCTGCAGTATTTGTTTAAGATTATAAATGAAAACCTAATGTATATATTCTTAAACATCTTGAATATGATATAAACTTGAAGTTACTTTTTAATACATCGTAATTATCACTATAATGGTTAACGCCATCATTCCAAGCATTATTTTAGTGCGTGGGAGATTGCTGAAGGAAGAATTTATCTTGCCATTTACTCCCAAACTAAAGAACGCTGGAATATTCATGATAGATATAAGTGCTACCTTCTTTGTTCGGCAAACGTAAACAATATGTTTGTTCACGGCAATTTGTTAAACAAATACAGAGAAAATTGTTCCGATTTGTTAAGACAGAACACCACATGCGAGTAAACATAATTCAAAATGCACGTGAGGAAGTTTCGGAAGCGATTTTAAATGGTTCAAAATATCTGAGTCATGCTGTAAAACAGAAATTGCCTATCATCCGCGCCATACTTCCAAGGCCCCGTTTACCGTATCCGCATGAACAAAATACGAAATTAAATGGCTTTAAGGGAAGTGGAGCTCTAGATATTACAGATTTTTAGAAAAAGTCGTAAGAGTATAAATATGACCTCAAACTAGTTGAACTCGATGTCGTGACCATGCGGATCCGGTACGTGCCGTGAAAACTGAATCTCAAGCATCGTTATATTGTGTCCATTTTGCTAGACTGGAATAGGTTGTGGTCTTCTTATCTCGAAAAAGATCCGAGCATCCCGTACAACCGCAAATTAAAAACGTACACTTTTTATTGAACCAAATTAACCGATGGGTTAAACAATGAGGCACTGTGTTAAAATTTATAGCCTAATTCGAAGTTTAAATCACTTAAAATAAGAAAGTATAAACCATAAAAACTAAAAATAACTCATTTCGTTACGTTATTGAATGGTGCATGGTCTTATGTGAGTTTCATGCTCGGTTCTCCAGAGATAAACTATGAATTTTAGTGAAATTACAGTAGATTTCATCTTATGGTGATGCGGGTGAATATTTGCTGGAGTCTGTTTGTGAATGGTGGAAAACTCCAAAACTCAACCAGCGACTGAAACTATATATGTTATGGACTAGAACGATGACTTGGTCGTCAGACTCGTCATTTTTGAAGCGAAATTGACGTAAACAACCCCCCCCCCAATTCCTTTCTCGTTTTGCCAGGAATGTAGGAAGATTTATTTTAGTTTTGAGGTGGTTTTCTCTGATGCACCGCGGTGAACAACTATTGTTATTGAACAAATAATCAGATAAAACTTGTGAAAAAATCTCAAGAAATCTCGACTTGAAGTCTTTAAGGTAGATGAATTCGCGCTGGAAAACCTCCTCAAATACAAAAAAATCAGTTAATGCCCTCGACTTTAACAATAACTCATATAATTACCCTCGGAATCTGCGGGTCCTCGGAGCAATATGTCAGTTAAAATTATAAAAGGGTTCTATACAGGACACAATATACATATCAAATATATGTATACGCCAATCCAATATATTCGTTTATTTTTAGACGAAGGGATTCAGAAAAATTGCCAAAAGCGGCAACGGAGCGAATGTTGACGTCGGTTATAACGACGAGGTTACAAATACAGAGAGAAGGATGTATAATTTAGGTCGACTGGAAAAACTAAGAAACAATGTACATCGATATCAGCGACGAACTCTGGACGAAAACACTGAAATGATATGAAGTTATTGAATCATAACTGTGTGAAGAATATATGGACGATCTAATATTAATTCGTATTTTTAGAGTAATTTATTTTAATGCAAAATGCATCACTACGAAATAAGCTTTCATTAATTAAGACATGAATTATAAATGCATATATTAATAAAATATGATTGCATCTTGATGACCACTCATGATAATTCTATGTTAACTGTATATAAGGTCTGTTTTACGCGTCGCATTAAGTGGATTTGACATTCAAATGAATCCAAGATAATGTTTTAAACCAGGATTTGTACTTAAGCATTTTCAAACAGTAAGACATTTTATATTCAATTCGACGGAGTTGCGACGCTTAAAACGACGTTTAGTTTATATCAGTACACAGGTACAAGGTAAAACTATATTTAAAACTTGTTGACTGTGCCCTCGGGAACCAGTATGTTTTGTGAACCAGAGACTGCCGATGTTTCCTCGAGGCGAAGCCGAGTGAAAGATCGGCAGGCGAGGGTCCACAAAACATTCTGTTTCCCTTGGGTATAGTCAATAAGTATTTTACTGCTGCCAGCGAAGCGAGCGGCATTATATTCTTGACGGCACTCGATTTGAAAATATTTATCATTCGAGATGATCTTCTGAATCCGCAATGTATTAGTCAGTAGTGGTGTAGTAATCTTTCTAATACTCGATTTAAGAGGATTTAAGGATATTTTTCTCTGCAGCGGGGGTTATAAAACTATAGCTATGCACACGCACGAGTTTAAGGTAATGCAACTACTATACGCTATACCTAGCAGCATTCCCTTTCTGTTAGAAATTTCTAGTTATATGCTAAGAAACAAATTAATATAAATTTGTACATTTACTTAAAGTTTTTAACAGAAAAACAAAACTTTGGCTCTGTCGACCTCTTATTCACCGGTGAATAAAAGAGATGTCCACCACTCAGATGCGTTGCTAGGGAGATAATCGCATTTGTTCGCTATCACGCGATACGCTTTTGACCAATGAGAAGCGAGTATAATTGGACTTTGACATTTAGTATATAATAATTTCATTTCACGCAGTGTGACCAGATTTAGCATAATTATGCTAGTTTAGCACAATTTGACAATTTTGTGACAAGAGTTAGCATAATAAAAAATTTGGCATAATCTTAGCATAAAATACCCCTTTGAGCATAATATTAGCATAATTTTAAAACACTCATGTTTTGCAAATTTCAAATAAGCTTTTTGGTGGAAATTGTGAAAAAAATCTTACCAAAAGTGGACAGCGGTCTAAAATGTATTTTCACAACCACCCCCCCCCCCCCCCCCTCACTGAGCTGTTTATTATATAAAGCTCAGTGTGATTCCCTACATCACGTGATTGTTACAGTGCTAGTCCTACCGCTCAAATGTTGGAGAAGTTTAATAGTCTCCAGCTATATGACAATTCAAGTAATTCTGACATAGACTGACAACCAATGAGTAAATGTGCCAGCTAGTTATTTGACATTATTTACTAGACAAAACTATTTGTTGTGTTCACTTATATATGTGACTATGTAATATGTATGATTGAAAATGTTCAAGTTTCTTCTTAAAAAAAGTTCAAATTAAAATTTGCATTTTGTAAAGAAGTTTTCAGTGATATTTAGCCAAGTCGACATTTAGCATAATTTTATTGCGATTTAGCATAATTTATTCGACTGTTTAGCATAATTCAATTTTATAATCTGGTCACACTGATTTCACGTATCGTTCCGCATACAAACATCGAAGCAATCTTTCTCAAGAAAACCTTTACAATCTTACAAATCTATATGCATATGTGATTAGTATATACAGTTAATGCAGCTCGACTACCGTGGATTAAAAACAGCGGATTTCATTTCCCGTTTCTATGCGTATTCCACACGTCTAATTCGCCCTTGTTTGTTTAACTTAGACAAAGTATTATTTCCGCAAGAAATTCGTACGTTTAAAGGGCGATTTGTTGATTTCGAGTAAGCAATTGAGGCGTCAAGCTGGTTTTTACAAATCGGTACTGGTTTCTAGGAAATGTTTGGCTTGCACGAATATATGTTTCTAAAACCTTGACTTGAGAAAATAAAACTCACATCGACCCCAACAATATTTTCACTTGGAAGTTTTTAGAAAGCTGATATGATAGGGGTTTGCTTGCATGAATGCTGTAAATGTTTTAGAGTAAACATGGGTCAAACTAACCAAATTTGGAACAACCTGGCCTGATGTCTAGGAAACAGTGAGGGCATGGAAAATGATAGCATAGTTATTTTCTGAAAGCTACTTGTTCGTCCAGAGTACCTGAGCAAAGTCGAGTAATGATATAAACAAATGTTGACAGGCGTTAACCTCGGATTACAATTTCTAGCACTGATCTATATATAGTACACTAGACATGCGAAAACAAAGCAGGTTCCTTCAAAAAGGGAATCAACGGTAGTTTGAGATATTACTCTGTTATTCTATTACTCTCTATTATTCATGGCTTTTGGACACTATTATATAATGCTACAAATTCAAGAATTTTTTTTTTATTTCTCAAAATAGAAGCTTTTCAATTACACATGGATTTTTACAAGAAGAAAAAGTAATTATATTATTAAGCATTCATTTGCACTGTTATTGAAATTTTTAAAATAATCATAGCATGATGAATTAGGAAATTTTAAATGTTTTGAATGGATGAATTCCATTCAGACAATTCAATGTCACTCGTCGATGGAGGTGTTTTCGTCCAACTCCGACTGCCTCGAATGCAGAGGACTTGAGCTCCTAGTAGGGTGAAAGATCATTTTCGTCTAAGCCAACTCAGCACGATTGGCGATTCAAAATTCTTTTTTGCAGCAAGCTTTTCTGCCAGAAAGGAGAGGAAATGCTGTGTTTCTCTTCCATGCACAGCCACCATAGGCGCTGAAGACGACCGGTGTGAAAGAGCCGTGGTCCACTAGGATAATCCGCTGGTTGCATTGTCGCTTCTTTTCCCGTTCATTGGCGTTGAAGCAACTGTTCAGGGTTTGACGTCGATGTGTCGAGGCGTAAGGGTTAAACGCCCGGACATCGAAAAATGCCTTTTCACGTCTCTGCCAAAAGCCCCTAGCAGCTATGTCGACCCTCGCTAGAATTCGCACTGCGTGGAAGATCTTCGCCAGTTAAAGGGAAGAGAGCAGCTGGTTCCGTTGGACACATCATAGGCAACTTCATTGATCGCAACTGCAAGTAAGTCACGAATTTGATCGTGTCTACAAGTGCTACAAATTTGCCACACATAACATTGTTCATGCATAGAGGTGGTGATGTAAGTTCGCAAAGTATGTGCGAAATTAAACGAAATTCACGCTCCAGCTCGATCGTTGCACGTTTTTACTTCCAGAAAAATTTTATTAGGTAGGATTTCAATGGTCATCGAAAATGAAATTACCACGTAAATTTTTACCGCCTTATAGTACTATAACAAGGGCCCGTCTGATGTAGCTTTTCGATGGCGAAGGAGATGTCCTTGCACATACATATCTCCTGGAAAACGGTCGAATTCATTTTGATGAAGATGAGCAGTTCACACAGACGCAGATGATGGCGAGACTCGTCTTCTGCCGGTAGCAGTTCACGAAATCGGGCATGCTCTTAGCTAAAAACTATAACCAGGGTCCGTCACATCATTGATTTATACATGTCTATTGCTTTTATAACTCACAGAAAGAAACCCGTGCCGATCGACATAATTTCCAAGGAGGAAACTAAAACTTTTAAATTACTTTTAACACGGCATTTGGTAGTGTTACAGAGGGCACATTTAATCGTGCTTAAAGTATGAGAAATTATACTTCTGATTAAGTGAATTAAACTCTTTAGCTCTTAAGACTCCATCTAATATATTGGGAATTTTCTAAGAATGTAATTAAGATTGACACTGTTTCTTATGCAGGCAAAATATATTTTTGATTGCCAAAAGTTGTTAGCCTCAGAAACCATTACCAGCAGACAATTTAATAAAATATAAGAAAAAACACACTCCGAAAAATAACATCTTGTAAACTCGAGATCCTAGCTTTTAAAAACAAGACAACAATTTTGCGGACGAGTTTGAAATAGAGTCGAAATATCACCGCAATATTGTTGTTTTCTTTTTTCGAATCTTGAGTTTACAAAATGTTGTTTTTCGGAGTGCGTTTTTTCTTGTAGGTTATCCTCAGGCTTGCGCAGTAATTAAGCTGTTTCAACAAATTGTAACATAACAAGTTGCAACAAGCCGTTTAAGTTGACGGCTTGCAACAAGTCTGTGGAGTTTTCGGCTAGACAAAAACTGCTTTTATGTAACGAAAACTATCCTGACATAAAAATATTAAATGCATCATTAAAATCAAGTCCTTCCAATGATCTTCTGCACCAAGAATTTTGAAATATCTTGTAAAATAATATCAAATAGTCAAATATCTTGTAGACTTAAAACAGGGCTTAAAGGGCTATATTCTTGGTTTGAAAAAAGCGTTTTAAAATGGATGACTTTTGTGGCTTCTGGTTATCAATGGCAGCCTTCAATTAATTTGGCTTCAAAGATGGAGGCCAAGTTATCGTTCTAGGCATATTTATATAGCGATTATTACAGAAATACACTGGAAACGCAATTTAAAGCGCCGCTGTTACATCAATAAAAAAACAGTGTGATGCTCTGGTTACTACTGTTCATGTCGTCCAACCAGGGTTCAGACCACAGGGTTCAAAAGCCTTGATGGTCCTCCAATCAAGGTCTAAAATAATTGAGGAGATGGATCTGCCTTTGCATTGACATCTGTCAATGGTTTGCTAAGTATTTTCTTTTTTCTATTTTAATATAGAAAGTGGAACTGGTGAGTACAGACTTAATTTTAAATTAAAGTTTCGTTGCGTGTTAATTGAATTTCGCCAGCGATGCCAAAGGTTACGTCTAGTATATGATTTTCTCATTTTTTACTCAAGGTAAAACCCATTGATCAGTGACTACATTCAGCGTTTCATTAGTTAAATAGGCAAAATAATGAAATAAATGCACACAACTGTGAGCTGAGCATATACAAATGTTATTAAAATCACTAAAATGTGTGATCAGGAAATTACTTATATTCAGTAATAAGCAATCCAGCAAATACAATTTTTAATTATAGCAAGTGAGGGCGTGCAAGCATGGATATGGACTTGTTTTCCATTGAATTATTTTTTTAATATTTTATGCATGGATTTGACATCGCGATAAAAATAATTGCTAATAGAGTTTTTGAGTTTCTGATACAGGGAAAACAAAAATGATAAGGTTAATAAAAGAATGAATTAAGATTCATTAAAGACAATTTGTTCACATTTACAGGCACTGCAATGGCTATTATTGGTAATTTAAATAATATAATAAAAAGCTTTAGCTAAACCTGACTGCAATTAATCTTTTCATCGAAGTGATTTAGGTACACAGATGTTGGTATGTGTAAACACTGGCAAGTGGAAGAAAACAAATTCAAATGGCAATGAACGCAGAAAGAGCTGTTCAAATAACAGGACTAAATGAATACATATAAGCGACGAATACACCGTATTGGTGTATACTGAAGGTGCAGCTATAGCCTTTCATCATGAAATACAAAGTAGTCTTGTGTCTTCTTTTAAGCGTTATCGTAGCTTATGCTAACGACAAGGAAGAAAAGGTCAACGCAGCGGTGAGTTTAAAAGACATGTTAACTGTGTTTGGAATGATAAAATGGTGCAGTAAAGGACCTTGTACGTTGAAGCATTCCCTGTGCACCACCATTTTGAAAACTCTTCATCACCCATTAAGTACTACAAAAAGCATAAAGTAGAAATTCTTGAAAAGATGATTTTGAAGAGTATTTTGCCATCGCTTTTATCACTTTTATCACAACTTAAAACGTAAGGTCTCTTGAAAAATCCTAGGGTGACAATGGCAGTCACATACAAAAAATCATAGCAAAAATGTAGCTTTCCTTCTAAACTATTGTGTACTACCCTCAAATTAGCTAAGTTTGCTCCATTGCATATCTTCTTAGTTCTATATTTTATTTCGATCTATCTTCAGCAATTCCTCACGAAGTTTGGTTACCTCTCGTTGAGCCGATCTGGCAATCACGATGCAAGAACGGCCATCAAACGTTATCAAAAATTCATGCATCTTAAACAAACTGGAGAACTTGACGAAGCCACCTTACAGGAAATGAAGAAGCCTCGTTGTGGTAATGCTGACGTGGACGAAAGTGGTGACCGTGTTCGCCGTTACAAGACTGGGCCTAAGTGGCGAAGGACCACCTTGAAGTATCGCTTTCTCAATTATGGCCAAGATATGAGTCGTGATACAGTGAGAGCTGTCATTAAAGAAGCATTCGGCTACTGGAGCAAAGTTACACCACTTAGGTTTACCGAAACAACGGGAAGAAGTGATTTTACCATTGGGTATAATAAACATCCTTCCTAATAAGATTCCCAGGTTTACTTTGTGTCCCTTAGTGGTGGTACTTGGTGCTTGAAAAAGCAAAATAACGGACTAAAGATTTTTAATAAAATTGGGGTGGAACATTTTATATTTTATCCAATATATAATTATTTCACTAATACGTATACTTCAGTGTAACTGGTGTCATGCAATAAAATATAGGCAAAAAGATGGTTGCATTCATGTACGCGGTCACTTTTATTGTTACCAATGAAGTTTCTGTTTTATTATGACAGCTTCTACAGTCGTAGCCATGGTGACAACTCACCCTTCGACGGCCGAGGAAGTGTCCTTGCACACGCATACTTCCCAGAAAATGGTCGGATCCATTTTGATGAAGATGAGTACTACACAAAAAGCCAAGGTGGAATTCATCTTTTGTCCGTGGCGGTTCACGAAATCGGGCACGCTATTGGCTTAGAACATTCGAATGTAAAAGGTTCCATCATGTGGCCAAGTTACAACGGTTACACGCCGAGCTTGAAATTGCACGACGACGATATTAACGGGATACAATCGTTATATGGTATGTGAGTCATATAGATAATTAACGCCGTTGCCACTATAGTCTTGTATCTTTCCCATCACCTTGCTTTCTTGCGCTATTCACTTTCTGCCAAACTATAAAGTTACAAAAATCCGTCCTACGAGCCTGGAAACTGGGAACCTATGCCTTTCGGCAGAGGGAGATTATTTCCACAAGGACAAATCGTTAAAGAAACAAATGAAACCATAATCACGTAAGTGAAGCTAGGCGCTTCTAATGACTCCATTACCACTAGCCTAGGTATAGCCCAAAACTCGGCGTTTTTTCATAAATTCAAACATCCATTCAGTTTCATTTTGTGGTCTGTGGCGCGGCGGTGGTTGCGTACGCCACAGACCGCAATATGAAACTAAATGGATGTTTGAATTTATAAAAAAAACACAGAGTTTTGGGCTCAGTTTGAGTTTCAAGATGCTAATCTTCGGATTACATTTTGCACTATAGTTTATCAAATTCTCATCCGGTATTGTTTTTAAAAATGTACATTTACTTAATCTAGCAATTTCTATTTCCCTGTCTCAAGTAGAAAAGATTTTTTTAAACGATATTCGAAAAATCAGAGCAAGAATATGACCAGTAGGAAGAAATTTACTCATGCCCTGCAGTTATCTTTACGATTCTTTTCTTATTTAGGGAGTGGAAGTGGTGGTGGTGGCGGTGGATGGTGGTTTTTTGGACGGTGAAGGTTGGTATATTTGTCGACTTTCGATTTTCTGGCATGTTCGCCTATATATATTCTGCATTTTAAATCTTCACTTTCCGGGCCTCAACCTTACTCGTGGTGCGTGAGACTAGTGCCGAAGCCATATATGCAACAACGTTAAAGTCATCTATAGAGCTATATTATTAGTACCTCTCCCAAGAGGAACGAACGACATAACCAAGAAGAGATGGTCAAGATAAGAATACGAGGTTTTTCGCTCTGTAGCTAAAAATACTTTAGCAATTAAGGCTGCGTGCATTATGTCGTTTCGAGACAACGCTAATCTTGACGTTAAACGTCTTGTTGATATATGGAAATCAGTATGTATAAATGGGGACATGTGTTGACATTAGTATATATATTAGCAGGTTACGTAATGCTGAAGACGGACACGTGATCGGACGTTCGTTGTACGTTGTTATGTTGAACAAAAGGTGTATTATATTTTTACATGTTCAAAGTATATTCTTCAATAAATACGTATATTCCATTAAAGTTAACAGGTTATGGACCCAGACTATTGAAGAATGGACAGTAATGCAGTAAAGTGGTTATGTTTTACTGGATCAGCTGAGGATTATCCAGCATGGAGTACAAAATTTACGGCTTTTATGCAAACAAAAGGGCTATTTAAATCGTTACTCGGCAAGGAAGTTATACCAGAAGAAATCGCCCCTTTAGCTGAAGATGCTTCAGCGGAACAACAAGCACAGAGGCAGGCTAAAGTTCAGCAACGAAACAAAGAAATTGAAGATATTAAAGAGCGAAATAATAGTGTTTGGTGTCATATTGCGTTGGCGCTAGACAAAACAAGTTTGATGTATATTCGACACGATTGTTTATCCCAAGACGGTACGGGTGACGGCGCAAAAGCATGGCGTTTACTGCAGCAACGTTATTCCAACGTAGAAAAGCCTACCGTAGTCAGTTTAGTGAGACAAATATCCCGATTACAGCTCGGAGAAGACGAGAAATTACATGAATATTTCATACGTGCTCAAGAACTCATGTCAAGGCTCTCGGACGCAGGTGAGCAAATAACAGAAACTCTGTTCAATGCACTAATTATCAACGGCCTTCCTGGGAAATACGAACATTTTGTTGTTCAAGAAAGTTTTAATCCAGCATCGACATTTACTGAATTGAGAACCCGTCTACAAAATTACGAGGACAGTCGTATACAAAGAAAACAACCGGAAGTCGATTCGTCAGTGGCAATGCACACCGGAAGTAAACGTGACGGAAATACGAAAACACCAATGCAATCCAAAGTTTGTTATGTCTGTGGAAATTCAGGACATTTTGCAAAACAATGCAACAAGAGAGGCACAGCAATTTGCTCCAAATGCAACAAACGAGGTCATTTAGCCAAAGTCTGTAGAAATTCTGAGAAAGTGGGTAAATCTAAAAGAAACGATGAAAACGCAACATCATCTTATTCAGAATGCTTCCTCAGTCCTTTACAAGAAAGAAACGACAATCCAGAGGTTTCAAGTCATCTAATAGTAGACACTGGTTGCTCAGACCACATTGTGAACCAGAAGGACGTATTTACAAATCTACGTAAAGTTGATGAAAAGAGCGTTAGAGACCCCAAAGGAAACTTCACAGCAGTCGAAGGTATTGGTGATGTGCCAATAACAGTCGAGTTAAAAGATGGAAAAACGACAGAGTTAATTCTAAGAAATGTGTTATACGTGCCAAATTACAAAGTCAATCTTCTTTCAGTTAACAAAGCAGTCAACTTTGATCATAGATTCATCTTTAACGATGGCAGAGCAAGGATGGTATTGAGTGATGGTCGTGAGATACATTTAACAAAGAACTCTGGCCTTTTCTTCTTAAAAGTTACTTACCTGAATACAGTTAACCCATCTACCTGCAACGAAACCAGACAATGCGTCAAGGGAGATATAGATTTGTGGCACAAACGTCTGGGACATCTTAACAAAGTCGATGTAAAACGCACTGTGGGTTGTGGAGGCGACACAGAAGATACATGCGAAACGTGTGCAATGGGAAAACAAGCAAGTCAGCCGGTTCCAAAGAAAGTTGAGGATAAAGCAAAGAAAGCTCTGGAACTTGTATATTCAGACATTCTTGGTCCTTTCGAAGTGGCTAGTTTAAACGGATCAAAATACGCAGTTACCTTTATCGATGAGTACACGAAGTACGCAGTCGTAAAGTACATGAGAAACAAGTCAGAAGTGATCGACAAGTTCAAAGAATATGTTGCCGAAAACGGAACACCCAGAACACTACGATCAGATAACGGAGCTGAATATACCTCACGTAAATTCAAAGAGCTCTGCAGAGATTTGAAGGTTAAACAAGAATTTACAGTCCCGGAAACACCACAGCAAAATGGAGTCGCGGAGCGCTTCAATCGTACACTAGTAGAAATGGGACGGTGCTTACTTATACAAGCAAAGCTTCCTAAGAAGTATTGGGTAAGAGCCTTAGATACCGCCACGCGCATCCGAAATCTCACTGTCAGCGCAAATAGCAACGAAGGAAAGAGTCCTTTCGAGCTCTTTACCAAGAAGACGGCAAGAAGAAACCACCTCAGAGTGTTCGGCTGCACAGCGTACGTGAAGAAGAGAAACGTCAACCTACGAAAGCTCGATGCCAGATCAGTAAAGGCAAAGTTCGTTGGCTACGACAGCAAGAGCACAGCCTACATACTACAAGATCTGACCACGAACAAAATAATTAAAGCACGCAATGTACTCTTTAAAGAAGATGAAATCCAACCTTTATCGTCTAAAGAAGAGCTTCACCAAGAAGACACGATTTTGAAGAGTCCCAATCTAGATCTCAACGAGGATTGTTTAAATGAGCAAACGAAAGAGAAACCTGTCGGGGATGAAGTGGGGGAAACTGAAAACGAAGTTCCAAATGCACCAGAACAACTACCAGATGAAGAAGAAGATCTTGGAGAAGAAGAACCACTCCCAAGAGCAAGTAGAAATAGACGACCTCCTGAAAGATATGGGAATCCCTATACCTTCTGCGCAATTCAACTTGAGGAAATCGCAACAGAACCGAAAACCTACGAAGAGGCTGTAAAGTCAAACAAAGCCAAGCAATGGAAAGAAGCAATGCAAGCAGAGGTTGAGTCACTAGAGAATAACGACACTTGGACATTTGTTGACAGACCGAAAGACAAGAATGTTTTACCAGGAAAATGGGTATACAGAGTCAAATACGGTGCAGATGGTCAAGTGGACAAGTACAAAGCTAGATATGTGGCGAAAGGCTACGCGCAAGTCGAAGGGATAGACTTCTTCGAAACGTATGCACCCACATGCAAACCGGAGACATTCAGGACCCTGTTAGCAGTTGCAGCTCAGAAAGATTTACATCTCGGGCAAATGGATGTAAAGTCAGCGTATCTTCACTCAGCTATTGAGGAAGAAATCTACTTAGAACAACCACAAGGGTTTGTTAAACGAGGACAAAACGGAGAGACCCTAGTTTGCAAGCTAAACAAGTCTATCTATGGTCTCAAGCAAGCAGCAAAGAATTGGTACGAAGCACTAGCAAATCTCCTTATCAGCAGTGGATTTCACCGAAGCCGCAACGATTATTGTCTCTTCGTGAGAAAAGACGCAGATGGTATTTTCTCGTACGTACTAGTATGGGTAGACGATATCATAGTAGCAGGAGCGAGCAATGAAATCATCGATGAAATCAAATCGTTACTAGAGAAGAATTTCAAGATGGATGATCGGGGAGAATTACACTGGTTCCTGGGAATGCGAATCCTCAGATCGGAAGACGGTATTACCGTAGATCAAGAGAAGTACATCGCAAACGTTCTAAAGCAGTTCAACATGAGTGACAGCAAACCCAAAGTAACCCCTGCAGAAGTCAACTTGAAGTTAGTCAAAGACGACGGAGAACACCAATTAGTTGATACGAAGCTTTATCGGAGTTTAGTTGGATCCCTTCTGTATATTGGAAAACAAACCAGACCTGACATTCTCAATGTAGTCAATCAGTTATCAAGATTCTTCGAAAAGCCCAACACTACGCATTGGCAAGCAGCAAAACACGTTCTTAGATATCTGAAAGGCACAATCAATCTACGATTGACATTCGCCAAGAACTCGAGTATGAAGCTAGTCGGTAATGCAGATGCAGACTGGAGCGGCGATCTAGACGATCGAAAGTCTACAACGGGCTACTATTTCAAATTTCAAGGAAATGGTGCAGCAATAAGTTGGGAAGTCAAGAAGCAAGCGACAGTGGCTTTATCATCTACCGAAGCTGAATATCAAGCTATGGCAGCAGCAGTGCAAGAAGCAATTTATCTTAGAGCATTAATGAAAGATTTTGGGTATCCAATGAAAGAACCAACCTACATTGGAGAAGATAATCAGTCGTGTATCAAAATGTGTCATAACCCAGTTATGCACAAGCGATCGAAACACATCGACACCAAGTTACATTTCATGAGAGAAAGAGTCGAAAACGGAGAAGTAGGAATTCATTATATTCCAACGGAGGACATGACAGCGGATATATTAACCAAGTCGCTGCCTCGTATTAAAGTCGAGAAACATCGTTATGTACTACTAGGAAACTGAACTTTAAAAAGAAAGCAGCAGACTCATCATAGACATAATAAAGTTGAGTCTGAGTGGGGGTGTTGATATATGGAAATCAGTATGTATAAATGGGGACATGTGTTGACATTAGTATATATATTAGCAGGTTACGTAATGCTGAAGACGGACACGTGATCGGACGTTCGTTGTACGTTGTTATGTTGAACAAAAGGTGTATTATATTTTTACATGTTCAAAGTATATTCTTCAATAAATACGTATATTCCATTAAAGTTAACACGTCTATTGTAACTGAGCTAAGCAAAAACCGATACTATTTCAGAAAGTGTCAGAAATGGAAATTACGTCCAAAAAACTTTACACACCAAAAATACTACGGGGTAACTTGTGATATATAGCTACAATCTAATGCATGTTTAGGTAATCTAGTCAAGAGTTTCGGCGTATTTGGGCCAAAAATATGACGTTTATAT
This sequence comes from Muricea muricata, assembly GCA_963855995.1. Classification (NCBI taxonomy): domain Eukaryota; kingdom Metazoa; phylum Cnidaria; class Anthozoa; order Malacalcyonacea; family Plexauridae; genus Muricea; species Muricea muricata. The sequence continues at coordinate 15,555,517 of OY979720.1, read as the reverse complement.
TTGTTGTAACGCGACATTGCCGTAATCTTTAATTAATATTTGACCATTTTCTTTTAGATGGAAAATCCAACCCACCTACAACAGCTGGTTAATAAGTATAGATTAAGTACATGAATTATTTAGAATTGTTAAAAAATATTAGCAGCAGAGAAGAAATAAATCAGCTTTCAAAAGGTATTTCACCTTGTTTTCAAGTTCATATTATTCTTTGTTTGCATATGACGTCAGAATCTGTCGTTGGCCGCCATCTTGGTTGAAACAACGAAGTTTATTTCAGCAAGGAGCAAACTCAGTTGACTCACCTTTTTTCATGTCATACATGCTTTTCGTATTATTGACAGTTTTAAGCTGCCTGTGCATGTTCAATTCATCAACGATGAAAAAAAAATTCGTTTGAAAAATACGTTAAGAAGACAGCAATTGTAAACTATATCTAACAGTTATTTCTCATATATATCTATACTGCATTTTAATAGGGCATAATTAAATTCTTGATTTTTACGCTCTCACGAAAATAGCATGGAAGATTAACTTGACTGAATTACTCTTTTCAAAAGCGAAGCCAAAAATGGCGGCTTTTGAAGTTTTCTTCGGTTTTATTAGTGAAATAATTATATATTCTAGTAATTTAGAAATCCATAACGAATTAGGCTGGTTTTTAAGATATCGTACCTCTTATCCCAAGACTAATTAATGTACGACTAAATTATGGCAGCTTATATCAACGGGCGTGTATACTTATTGTTTTGCTTGTCCTGACATGTCGAATAAATTTGGCCAGCTGCGAGCTTATCGTATATACACATGCATATCATTAAAAACCTCAAACAAATGTTGCCCGTTGCCGAACATTAACCATCTAAACCATAAACTGAATTACTTCTTAGTTTTGAGCGACGTCTCTTCGTCGGAAAGTTAGTACTGTATGAAGGTTGGGAAAACACATATATGCATGCATGCATGGTATTATCACACATAGCTATTAAAAATACACACGCATACATGCATGTTATTATTGTTAATATTATACCTCAAATTTAAATTGTCCAATCAAAAAACTTAGTTTACACCACGTGAACGTGTGATTTTTCACTGCGTTTCACTCAATCCCACGCGTAGTGCGTGTGCCATGAGATATATTTTAGATTTCATGGCAACACGCGGGGCAACACGCGGGACACACGCGTGTTGCCATGAAATATAAAATATATTCCATGGCACGCGTGGGATCCACGAACGCGTGTATCATTTTTAAATTTTGCATGAACATTTTATTCAAACATTTAAATTTTGCATGAAATATTTCGCCGAATACCCCTCGCTCCGGGTCTATAAATGATAACTATTACACATGTTAAAATTTCACATACATGCATGCATGTTATTATTACACGTGTTAAAAAAAACACGCCTGCATGCTATGTACTCGTCTTTCACTTCATACAACAGAAAAACTGGCATAGTTGTTACGGCCAACTAAAATTTCATCATATCCAGGAAGTGCTAACTTAAATTTCAATCTGTAGCACTAAGATGTGAATTGAATTTTTACTGAGATATCGAAATTTTAAATCGAGCATGTATTAGTCAGAATGCCAAAATTTGCCCAGAGCGTAACGTGTAATCTCAGTGCTTTCGTGATTATTGCATATTTATTGATGTTAACAAATCATCCATAGCAATTTTCATTAAATTTGTAAATGTTGTTGGTATTTCAATTAACTTTCTGATTTCAAGCATAAATTCTATGGATGTCAAGGAAGTAAACATCGTGAGGCTATTGTTTAAACACATGTCAAACGTACAAAGTGTCTTTGACATATAGACAAGTTTCTGTGATTAAGTAAACAGTCATTTTTAAAACAGGAATGTTGAACACGAATTTTTAAAACAACTAAGAAACGCGTGAAAGTAAAAAAAAAACGCGCCACATTACCGAATTCAATAGAATGAAGAGATCATCCAGGCAATACAATTTATATACAGGGTGTATAAAAAAATCTGAAATCGCTCTCTGTTTCGCGAAGCGGCTTATTATTTTGTATTAAAATAGATTGATTTGGTACTTATAATCTAGAATAAACCGAAAAAATGAGAAATTTAAAACTTCAATACCTATGCCTTGCGCGCAAAACTTAAATGCTTAAAAGTAATTTTGACTTGGTAGATGGAAAATTTATCGGGTGTTGTATTGCTGTATAAAATGTCAGAAAATTTGCTCGAGTCTAAGCCGTTCAAAACGTCGCGCGAACTTCCATATTTTTAGCAAAATTAGCTTTGTGCATGTTTAATTTACATATTTACTTAATTTGCATACAACTCCCAAGAGACATCTATAACTAAAATTGGAGCATTTCTTCAGAAAAACGATTCTTATTGAGAAAAATATACGTTCGCACGACGTTTTGAATGGTCTAAACTCAATCAAATTTCTTGACATTTTGAACAGCAATAAAACACCTAACATATTTTCTACCCTCAAAAATACAAAATTATTAACTCAAAATTACTTTTAAGCATATAAATTTCGCGCGCAAGCCATTTTTAATGTGTTTCAAAATACGCACACCCCTGGGTTTAAAACATTTAAATTTCAGAATATTTTCATTTATTCTACACCGTAAGTACCCAAGCAATGTATATTAATAAAAAACTTCATACTTCAAGCCGCTTCGCGAGGTCAACAGCCGTCTCGAAATTGTCTACTTTTTTTTATACACCCTGTATAACAAAGCCGAAAACTCTCCTATTGTCGGGCTGTAATGAAGGTTCGTAGTATAGTCGTGATTTCATAGTCATGCTTTTTAGAACTAGCCTGTGACCTTGACAGCATGAAGGCATCTTTATATATAAATATATATATATATATATATATATATATATATATATATATATATATATATACATATATATATATATATATATATATATATATATATATATATATATATATATATATATATATATATATATATATATATATATATATTTATATATGTATATATATAATAATTTGTGTTGAATTATAAAAACCAATGATATTTTATTTTGTTTTATTTTACAAGTTTGCCATTAATAATTACGTCAACTATTACTAAATATAAACTAGAAATAAATTACACATCATGGCTGGAATGACCACACAGAGATAACACATCCAGAAAGCATAACATAAATTTACAATAAAGCGTGACGGATATTTAGACATAATAATAAACAGACAAACAAACTAACAGACCACAAATTAAAACAAACGACGATAAAAAGACAAAACGACAAGGTAATACCGCTTTAAGTGAGTTCCGGAACTGCGTAATTAGAAATGAATGAACTAAAAACCTAATCATCCAAATTTGATTCTCAACGAAATTGAGGATCGTGACTGGGTACGAAAATGATAGAGCGCTCAATGGATAACCAGACCATAGAATGACAAGAAAACATAGCAAGTTTTGTTTGGCAAGTTTTATTTGGCATATTTGTTCCTCTTATAAAATCTTCCAGCTGTTTACCAAAAGTGGCCTATTAAACAATTTAAAAAGGCTTTAACATTTAATGATTAAAGCTGTTCTGTGTTCAAGTCTCGCAAGATAACATAAAGTACACACACGAAAGTTTCGTGGGGGTTCGGAGTGAAATACTCCTATAGGCTTGATTACAAAATTATAGTCAAGACGACATCCCAAAGACTCATTCATTCTTACACCACTTCCCATAATTTATTCGCGCATGTTATGTCGGGCACACGGTACAAAACGTTAAATATGCGCACACGCGCAAGCCAGGAGATAGCTAGTCTCACAAAACATATTGTATATTACTAAGGAGGTAGCTATGCAATTGTGCAATAATCATAGACATGTGAACATATTAACAAACCATATATTTTATGGTTTAAGCGAAATAGGTACATACAGCCAAAAGTTAATTGCTTTAAATTATCGACCTTTCTCGATCTATTAAAATAAGAAAGTAATTATTTTCAGAGTACACAGATGCTGGTCTGTATCAATACTGGCAGATAGAAGAAAGAAGGCACCCACGGCTTTTTCCACATATAAACACAGGTGAGAATTAATATATCTGAACCTGTTCAAATAACAGGCCTAACTGAACACATATAAGCGACATAGACACCACATTGGCAGAACAATACTCGAAGGTACAGTTAGCCTTTCATCATGGAGTACAAAGTGCTCTTGTGTCTTCTGCTAACCGCCGTCGCAGCTTATGCTGACGACAAAGAAGAAAAGGTCGATGCAGCGGTAAGTTTGGAAGACAATCTCCCCCTTTTCGATCTCATCGCGCATTTTTTGTATGGTTTGATCCATTCACAGTAGTGTGAAAGAGTCCAGTATTTCAGAGCAATGCAATTACGTTGATTTCAGAGCAATTTTACTTTGGGATTTAAGTAAAAGTGCTTTCGATAGATGAGATATTGCGAGTGTGTTTTGCATGATAAAGTGGCGCAACGTGTGGTTGCATACGACAGTCGATATTTTTTATCTGTGGCTGTATGTACCTCCTATCATTTATGTTAGTTAAGTAGACTGAAATCAAAGTCAATTGACTCTTTTTTTGCTTTTTCGGAGTCTGGTTCTTGAAAAAAAATTGTATAAAAAATAAAATAAAAAACAATAGTATTTCTTCTTCAGGCATTCCTCACGAAGTTTGGTTACCTCTCGTTGAGCCGATCGGGCAATCACGATGCAAGAACGGCCATCAAACGTTATCAAAAATTCATGCACCTTGAACAAACTGGAGATCTCGATGAAGCTACCTTAAAGGAAATGAAGAAGCCTCGTTGTGGTAATGCTGATGTGGACGAAAGTGGTGACCGTGTTCGCCGTTACAAGACTGGGTCCAAGTGGCGAAGGACCACCTTGACGTATCGCTTTCTGACAAGAAGCGAAGACATGAGCCATGATAAAGTGAAGGCTATCATTAGAGAAGCATTTGGTCACTGGAGCCGAGTTACACCACTTAGATTTACCGAAACAACAGGAGGCAGTAGCGACTTCACTATTGGGTATAATAAATATTTCTGCATTCCTAATATGATTTAGCGCTACTTGGTGTTGCTAAGTGCCCTCCCTGGGTGGTTTTGGGGTGGTTGTATCAAAGGCGTTTAGCTTAAAAAGCTTAAATTGTGGATAAGTCGAAAATATAAAACTAGTTTGCACATTACATGAACATACCAGCTAAATTCTTGTCACCTAAGAAGAACAATCATATTTAACAGTAAACATTTATGCCATAAAACGTATCAGTTTGGTTGCGCACAAGATGTAAATGCTTTTACAACTCACCGTTTCAAGCAAACGCATTTGATACAACCGGTCCCGGAAACAAGCATGATTCGGTGAAATGTTCCACGAAGTAATGATATCGATTTGGATTTTCATTTTAGATTTTATCGTCGTAGCCATGGAGACGGCGCGCCATTCGATGGTCGCAGCGGAGTACTTGCGCATGCGTATTTCCCAGAAAATGGTCGCATTCATTTTGATGAAGATGAGTATTACCATGAAAAAGATGAAGGAATTAATTTGCTGTGGGTGGCGGTTCACGAGATTGGCCACGCTATTGGTCTACATCATTCTAACGTGCGAGGAACCATCATGTGGCCAAGCTACAGCGGTTATAAACCAAACCTACAGTTACACAGTGATGACATTGCAGGAATTCAATCCTTATATGGTATGTGAATAATTTTGAGAGCTGAATCTTTTCTATTGTTTTACGTATTTTTGCTCGCCACGTTCCCACGTGTTCACTTTCAGTCCAACCATAAAACTATTTAACAATTATTTGCCGAAGGCGAGACGATTATCGGAGAATATTCACACCGAGACGAAGTCGAGGTGAATATTCCCCGATAACCACCGAGCCTGAGGCGAATATTTGTTTTAGTATTTGTACACAAGTGAATTTACAGAACAACTGGCTTTTTATAAAATTTTATTATTTTTTCTGGCGGCTAGTCGCCATTTTGTAAACTTGTTTTTGCTCTTATATTCACCTGTAGGTGAATACAAGGAATGTCACGTCAAATTTTACTCATCATGAATTTAAAAAAATGAATATGGACAGTCTAGTTTGGCTCGTAACTCTCTTGGCTGGATATCGCATGATGAAAGTAGGGCGCAAATGAAAGCCAGACTCATGCACAAAGCAGTCAATAAATTAGCCCCTCAAAGACTGTGGGATATTTTCAGAATTCAAATACACTAAATGATTATAACTTAAGAAGCTACTCGATTGTGCTCTTTATTCCCAGGCCTAGAACTGAGATCTTAACAAATAGTTTTAACTACAGCGGGGCTCGAATATGGAATCAGATACCGGAAAAGATAAGAAGTTCGGTACCTTATGACTGGCTTGATTGGTTTTGTAAAAAGCGCGCTTTCCTCCTCGACCTTTAATTTTAGAAATTAGTTGCAATGGCTGCTAAATAAGTATTGAACTTTGTAAATAGTAATACAGTAATAGATCAAGATTTGACTTAATTAGTAAACAGTAGAAAGATATATTGAAATAGATATTAAATTCAAGTCATGAACTAGTAGATACATATTTTTAAGTAAGATTTACATATGAAATACAGTTGTAATCAATATTTATATATGAAACAGACTGTAGTGGTAGGTTTTTAAGTTTTTTTATCTTTATTTCTTTTTATCCAGGACGTGGAAGTGGTGGTGGTGGCGGCGGTGGTGGCGGCGGTGGAGGAGGTTAGGGACCATTCATTATTTATGGCCGGGGGTGGGCTGGTAAGAATGTAGGGGGGCCATCCAAAATTTTAGGCAATTTGAGGGGGGGTCATAAAAAAATGCTAGTAGGTTGGGGGGAGTGTCACCTGCTATTGAATACTTTGTTCAGTGATATGTTAATCAAAGCTAATATTTATTATAAAATATGAATGTAAATACGAAATAGAGGGATAGTTAAATATATATTTGTATTTTCATCAAGGGGGGGGGGGTCATGGATTTTTTGTTTTTTAAATAAGGGGGGTCAAGAAGTTTCTTTTTGGTTTATGATAGATATTACCAGCCCACCCCCGGCCATAAATAATGAATGGTCCCTTAGTCTATTTAAATTTGTAGATTTCATAGATTTTGCTACATCTTTGTTTCATGCTTTATGCTCTATATATTTTTTATCACTGACGGATACTGTTTAAGAAGTGTAAAACATTTCCCGTGTTGATATACAGTCATATATCAAGACTCGTGCAAACTGGAAAAACTCGAAATTGTAGCTATAGGTGGAAACTTGTTTTCGTAAAACTTTTTAAATAACATCAGTCGTGATGATTCTTGGAACTCAAAAAGAAGGCAAATATTTAGAGTTGGTTTTTAGCTTTTTACATCCAAAAGAAGTATCAAAAGTCGACTGTTCCACAGACATTGCCAGTTGCTCTTATGTTAATACAAAGTACTAGAATATATCCAAAGAGAAGTTTCAGGGTTCCAAAGTAAAGCGTATCAGGTCGTGTCACAGATTTCATTGGCCATTTATAGTTCGCGTTTCTAGCCCATTCCTATTTGGTTCTCTATGCTTTAATGTAGCTAACCCAGCTTGTGACGTTACTAAACAGTGGCGGATCCAGGGTAAGTCAAAATAAATTATAGCAGCTCAATTTTAAATTCAAAATAACTATATAACAATATCATAGGTTATGAATTTCAAAAGAATAAAATCTAACCAACGAAGTTGCTTTGAAGGTATTTTAAAATGTAAATATATCCTAGAATGAGCTGTGGTAATTTATTTTGACTTACGCTAGATCCGCCACTGTTACTAAACCGGTCGTTAAGGACCAAGAACGGTCCGAAGATGGGAGACGGCCGAGTTTATACAATTAAAATATTTCATGAATAAAGGAGATATGAAAAATCGAGATACAAGAGTGCTTTCCGTTCAGGTGCTTGTCAGGACAAAGACCAAAGATGCCGAGGATGGACGGGTTATTGTAGCAGCAATGACTATGTAAAGCAGAACTGCAAAAAGACATGCGGGTATTGTGGTGGTGGCGGTGGAACTAGCCCAGGACCTGGACCGAGCTGTCGTGATAACGATTCTAAATGTCCAGGATGGACGGGTTATTGTCGCAACAATGACTATGTGAGGCAGAACTGCAAAAAGACATGCGGGTATTGTAGTGGTGGCGGTGGAGCTAACCCAGGACCTGGACCGAGCTGTCGTGACAACGATTCTAAATGTACAGGATGGACCCGTTATTGTGCCAACAATGGCTATGTTCAGAAAAACTGTAGGAAGACCTGCAGACGTTGTTAAGGTATTTACGGTATTTACTAGCTGATCTGACGTGAGTAAGAGGCCTGGAACTAGCTACCAAACAGAAATCCATTTTGCTGTTGTTAATCACTTATGTCTTTTGTTTTCCTTCGTGAAACTTGTTGAAACTTAGTAAAAGTCTTTAATTAAGAAAATTCGACCAGAAATTTAGAAACAGAAATTTTGACAACTAGGGCTAGTACTTTTCCGTGTTTTCAGATCAACTGGCATTTTTACTATTTTATAAAATTATTATTTTATGTTATGCAGCATTAAGCAGTATTAAATCAAGTAGCGATATTTTTTCAGAGACACCTGGTATAATTTATGTTTAGAACCTTTTTCTTAATTTCAGATGGAACGTACAAGAAAAGCAACCAGTAGCCAAAAGTAGATACTATATTTTGTCAACGATGAAAGTAGATATATCAAATGGTGCAAAATATTAATCAGAATAGACAATAAAAATGCATTTACAACGTATGACACTTTGAATAATTCACCCAAATCGTCATTAGTGCCTCCAAAAAAAACAAGAACTCAAAAGTCGAATTTACTATTTTAACGACACCCCACAATGCTGCGCGCGCGTATTGTTTGGAGTACCAAGTTCTGCCAACCTCAAAACAAAATGTCGTCGCTTTGGAGCAGTAAAAAACTCAGGGCTTCAAAAAGCTGGAAAGAGTTGAAAGAGCTTGTTATACTTAATTTAATTTCTAACGTCAAGTTTTGTTGAAGTCTTTTACTTATAATTAGTCTTGCCAACCCCGGAAACGACAAACTCGCTTCATAGAGTGCCATAATAGCGAGGCAGATATGTGCAAAATTTGATATTTAAAGAATCATCATATATAATTACTTGCTTTAAACGGCAAGTTTAGCTTTTGTTAAAAGAATAAATAGTAGATATAAGCCCGTAAAGTATTGGATATAAGTCCATTCTGCCACATGTACAATTCAGATTGTCATCGCGGAATTTTTTTACAAAGGATACGAACAATAACAATCACAGAAAGTCACAACAGAAGGACGATTCCAGAACTAATCTACACAAGGTAGTAATACAGTCAGCACCAATCACCAACGTCACGGACGCCACTACTAAGCTGAGAAGCAATCGCACAATTGCAACATAACAATGACAGAGCTTTAGCTCATTAGCAGCCTGTGTCGCAGACGGTGTTAGGTTACTTGGAGGGAAATAACATAAACACTGCGACGACGGCAAACTCACAAACAGCAGCGCGATCCTCAACAGTGACACAACAAGCATTCTAGTGCAATGGCGTTGCTGTTCGATGATATTTTGAGACAGATTGGCCATTTCTCGCGTTTCCAGCACGTGCAATGGGTTTTGCTGTTTTTAAGTACAATCACACAGGCGTGGTACTCGTATTTGCCGTTCTTCACAGCCGCTAAGGTCAAAGATGAAGACGTTTTGTGTACGTCGAATCCAAACATAACAGGTTGTAGCGCCAACTGCACCAATGTACGATACGATGTCGACTATACGTCAATTGTTACAGAGGTAAGCCGTCTTCATCCATCGTGTTCCGATAGAAGCGACCATTACGGTCGTTTCGCTGCATAGTCGTGTCGCTACACGCGCATGAATGTGTATTGTGTAAAGCTATAAGATGCACAAGTTAGCTAATGACAAAGTGTCGCTGTGATTGTCGCTGATCACTACATTTCGAAATCCAAAGCTGTAACATTTGAGGAAAATTCAATAACAATAGGCTCTCATGCAGGCATCCAACCCGGTACGCTGTGGTTGCTGAATGCTTTTTTCTACGGTTTGATGTGGATACATCGAACGGTAATACGATGAAGATAAACACAGTGAAGTGCCGTCACGTAAAGTGATCGTATTTGATACACGCTAGTCCTCCAAAACGTACTTTACCTTTCACTTCACCTCAGGGGCCGATTACATGCAGTGGTTTACCCCTAGCCCATTCTCAGTCCGGCTTGCTCGTAGTAAAATACAGCGAGCGATCACATTACAAAAATTATTATGAGCACACCGTTTAACTGTGTTTTCGTTTTGCTGGGTTTTTTTCAGTTTGTTTTCAAAACTCATCATTCAGTCCCACACAAGTGCAATAAAGATCTGGGCAAATTTTAAGCGCCGAAATAAGGCAAAATAGCTCCACTTCCAGACTTTTACGTTTCGGCACGGGCTGAATCTTGCTATGTAATCGTGAAACAGTTTCAGCTCGGTTAATGCGAGCAGAAAAACTCTTCACGTAATCACCCCCTCAATACGGTTGATAACTTAGTAACAAACACCTCGACAAACACTAGTTACCCTCAACAAAAATACACAGTGTTTTGAATACTCGTTACTCCGTGTTACATTCTGTCATGTAGCCTAGCGGGCAATTTTGAACATTGCACGACACAGCAGATTACATTCCATACTATCTATACCATATCCTAATTCAGGGCCTATTTCCTGGTTGAAAGGGTAGTAACCCCCATAGCCGAAGGATAACTCCATTTGGCGGGTTAATGACCCAAGCTGTTGAATAAAAAGTATTAAAGTAACACTTGAAAATGCCATACTGTTTATGTGGGAGAAGGGGTTCTGGGGTAAGAAGACTCCAATTGTATAATGCGTGGCTTCATCCCTACTCATGCAACATCCTATGCTGCACTGATTCTAAACTGAAAATGTTCTGTAATAAAGCCTTGCCAGGGGTAGCCATTCCCTGACGAACAACACTTGGACAGTCCTTAGGCCCCAACCTGTCCAGGGAGCATAAAAACTCCAATGAATAGTCCTTAACCTGAGACAAGGGGCGCTAGGTCCCTATGGACAGTCTTCAGATAGATAATGTATTTGTATATATGTGACGTATTGAGTCCCGCCCACACCTAAGGAGGTTTTACATGCCTATGCAATAACACGAGCATTTCACGTGAAAGGCATGCAGCTAGACCGAAGTTGTGGCTTTCAGCCATTATTATAACTCGATAAGATAAAACGGGATTATCTCATTGGCGTAGTCGGAAGGAACTATCTTTTCGCACCTTTATCTCGTAATTGATTGTGACAAACGTTTGTTGATGAATTTTTCTTTAAAAATTCAACTAAACGCACTTTTTCCATCGTGGAGTACCGAGCACATACATTGACATTACTTCAGAACTATTCTAGAAGAAAATGCGCATGTTGCCGCTGCCAGGATATTAAAACCCAAAGTAAACTAACAACAATTCATTAGGGCCATTTATACGAGCGAAAATAAGCCGCGGCTTAAATAAGTCGAGAACACAGCCTTTTATACGCCAGTTTTACTAAATTTATTAAAATAACCCAAAACACTCGTATAAATAGGACAATTGTCTCAGTATGATCCGCTAAATCCGTGTATCGGCTCAGTGGCGGATCTAGCGTAAGTCAAAATAAATTACCACAGCTCATTCTAGGATATATTTACATTTTAAAATACCTTCAAAGCAACTTCATTGGTTAGATTTTATTCTTTTGAAATTCATAACCTATGACATTGTTATAAAGTTATTTTGAATTTAAAATTGAGCTGCTATAATTTATTTTGACTTACCCTGGATCCGCCACTGTATCGGCTTTCACGCACTTTGACCTAATTTCTGCAGTGTTTTCATTCGATCACTGCATGGGAAAAGGAAACTACTATTATTATCAATTAATCAATCTTTATACAGGATGAAAAACTTCAGAATTTACAAATATATTAATATATATGAGCTAAAAATGCAAAACCGCCATTCTTGTTTGCCCTATCCTTAGACTGCAGCATATAAAAAAGGTAAATTAGTAACTCAGAAGCGGATACTTTTCAAAAGTTAAGATTGAAAATGGTCAAAAAATAAGTGACCTAAATTTGTAAAATATTTTGTTGGTCTAATTTCCATTGGAAGGCTGTTAAAAATTTTGGCTCCAGCAAAATAAAAAATTCGCTTTGAAATCTCCAGTTTGAGCCGTGGTCTTTCAATCGAGATGGTATTGTTCCTTGTTACTCTAATGAACATACTTTTATCCCGCAGGAACATGGCGGCCGTCATCATAGCGGCCGAATATCTCATGAAAAAAACCCCTATACAGTCTATACAAAAACCATTTAAATGTCAAATTAGTCGTAACCAGTTGTATTAAATTGGCAATTCTGAATGCTTCAAATTAATGATGCGCGAAAACACAACGTGGGAAATCAATACTAACTTTCTAAAATTCCCATGTTCTTGTGTCTTTGCGAATCATCGATTCGAAACAATCAGAGCCGTCAATTTAATACAATTACAAGGGTCGAGTGGTCTACTTTTTTATAGATGTGGTTTTCGCCCACATTTATAATCCCTGAGACAAACGTCAACTCTAGCCTGAGCTCACTAAGTTAAGAGTATGCTTGTAAAATGTTGGGATCCTAGGTAGCGGCACCTGCATGTACTTGAAGCTAACTGAAATTCTTGGTCGCCACTAGCAATTGTTGTGTGGCTTGACTAATTCAAGCAAAGTGGGCAAGTTTGAACAACCGCACAGGGCTAAATGCATTTTTTTTCGGCCACCTGCAAAAAGCCCAAACATACAGGCGTGGTCAAGAGACAAACAAATTATCCAGCTAATCTGTATGTTTTAGCTTAACAAAAGAGAGGTTCAGATTTAACTTCCTCTACCACTACCGCTACCTTTTCCCCATTTTTAAACAAAGATAGAATCAGTTAAAAGAAGAATATATAAACTGATTTAGTTAAAATTCACACTTGTAAAAGCACTTAATTTTTGGCTGCTATATTGGTGTACAGAATCACTTCAAATTGGCAAAGATATTTTTTAAAATACCGCAACTCAATGAAAAATAGACGTATCGACTAAAACATTTTCATGGATGCTCCTAATGACGATGTAAAGAACACAACAGAGGGCCAGACGCTAGAATCCAGCTATTGACAAGGATTGATGTTAACAATAGTAAAGTAGACTGCCAAAACAAAATGTTGGCCATATTTAGTGCCATTTCGCAACATTATAGTATCGTCATATTTAATTTTTTGTGTCCTGTTTGGAAATATTTTTATTTATATGATATAGGTATTATATTTTTGTTTGGTTCTGAAGCATTTTTAGCAATTTCTCTGAATTTTTAAAGGCTCTAAAAAATTTGCAATGAGCTGACGGAATCTTAATTTTAGTCAGCCCAACTTGAAACTGTATCGTAATTTTTATCGCTATATATTAAAAGTTTTACCGCTATAAAATGTCGGCCGATTTTAACAGCGTGTAGCTGCGAATATACTGTAAATTTGATTGCAACTCAATACTGTAATTTTTTAGTGGGATTATGTTTGTGGAGTGGACAAGTACAAAATACCTTTGACCAAGAGTATATTCTACGTTGGAAAGTTTTTCGGCGCTTATATGTTTGGTTGGGTGTCTGACCGTTACGGAAGACGCGCAGTGTTCTTCGTAACAGCTTTCATACAATTCGTCACCTCTTTAGCAACAACGTTTTCACCAGATTATTACATGTTTTTGCTCTTGCGACTGCCTATTGGTATTTGCAGTGGAGGTAAGCTTATCACCATTAATAAATCACCACTCTGAACCGTGGTGGTTGGCTAAAGTACTACCATACCATCATAACTACCAGCCCACTACTACGATAACCCAAAAAAACACTGCTGATATTCATCAGAGCTAAAACCATCATAAGTTCCTTGTATGTTTGCATGGTGAATGTAAAATTAAAATACAATTTTGTGGAAACATCACGTAAGTTTATCATCGCAAAGCTTTCGATCCGTAAGATCGGATCCACGTCAGTGCTAACAATAGCATCATGCATGAAACAGCTGACTATGGCTTATCTTCATAAATCTATAAAACCTTTTAGGAAACTTTATGGTAGCATTCTTATTGGCAACGGAGATGGTCGGTGTGAGAGAACGAAACATGGCAAACGGTTTACTGCAGAGCGGATATGGAATTGGTATCGCATCGCAAGCTTTGCTTGGCTATCTTCTTCGAGAATGGAGATACTTTAACCTGCTGATAACACTCCCAAACATTTTTTTCATATTTTATTGGTGGTACGTACACTCTTGTATGCTATAGGAATAAGTTATCGACAAGAATTCGAGATATTCACGTATATACTTTTTTTGAAAAAAAAACTAAAGCTGAAAGATGCTCTTCGTATTTTACTACTGTAGAGACGCAAAATTAATGATGTTTTGAGCGAAGGTTACGTACGTTAAATTTTTAATTCTAATTTCCCGACAAAATATTTGCCTTTGCTCGAAAAGATCATTTTTTGTGTAAGCATCCTTCAAAAGAATCTTCATGCACAATGGAACAAATGTAGACACAATTACTCTTTATTTGCAGGTGGATGCCGGAATCACCGCGATGGTTGGCGGCACGTGGAAGAACCGACGAAGCTGACGAAGTATTGGAGAAAATTGCTGCACAAAATAAAACGACCCTTCCAAAAGAGATGAGCACAAAAGTCATCGCAACTGAAAAGAAGGTTGCACAAAAAACCTATCATCTTGGTCACTTGTTCAAGACAAAACGTTTGGCAAAGATCACTTGTATTGAAGGATTCTCATGGTAGGTTGGCTACACTGGTGCAGAATACGCGACAAGAGTCACTCGGGTGTCTATCATGACGTGCTAGATGATGAACTGTGCCATTTTAAAATGCCCAATTTTAGTTTTCTATTAAAGGTTAGTGGTTAGTCTGGTGTACTATGGTTTGAGTTTTAATGTGGACGATTTAGCTGGCAATGTCTATTTGAATTTTGGCTTGTCTGGTCTGGTTGAAATTCCTGCTTATCTAATGGCAACCATTCTTGTTAACAAGTAAGTAGTTTGCACATTTTTAGCATGTGTTCAAATTGTGAATGTTTGTGCTAGGAAAAACAACGTTTGGTTTATAAAGTCAATTTGATTTCGAATACACTGAAATTTTGATAAATGATAACCCACGCAAGAGATAGATCTTTTCCTAAAATGAGTAAAGCCATCAAAACAATAGGATTTAAAAGAATCCTTTTAAGTTACGTTTTGCCCTTAACTTCAGACATCTTCAGACGAAATAATATAGCTTTGCATTAGAATTTGAATATGTGGCAAGAGGTTAAAGAATAATACACGATACAGACGATGGGTCAAATTTGTTTCGTAGGCAAATCCCTGGCGACGATAGATTGTAGATGGCAATAATCTTAATTCAGGAAAACGTTTGCATTACAAACGACTTTCGAAAAGGAGTCAAAGTGTTTCAAACCGATGCACTCTTCGTTTATCCAAGACCTCCACAAACTTAGCCTAAAAAAATTAAGGAGGTTTGAACGTTGTTTCAACGAGACACCCTTAATTATACCTGTCAGTAACACTGAACTTGCAGTACCAAAATGGCGTCGATGAGCTTCAAAATTTGATTGCTTGATTACCAGACATCCGTAAGATGCGTGAACCAGATTTATTTATATTAGTAAAAAACCTGTATGATATTGCATGTAGCCTTGGTGTTAGAGGTTCCAAGGGGGGATAACGACGAATACACAGGGATGGAACCTCAGGCATAGATCCTTCTCACCCTTCCAATGTCTTCATATGTTCGGTTACAGAATTGGCAGACGTATTCCACTTGTGATTTACTTTCTTATTGGAGGAGTTGCCTTGTTATCTACGCTTCCTATAGTGCTGACAGGTGTGTAGTAATTGCCACAAGAAGTAATCTCACGTCTTTCTTTAACTTGTCCATGTCATAGAGCATTTAAAAACTGCATAAAGAAGCATGTTTCATCAACCAGCAGTAAAGCGCACACATGAAGGATATTCATGCAAAGAGCGTGATTATAAACTCAGTACTGTGCTTGCCCCCCCCCCCGATCACGCACCTTTTGTCTTAAAGTCTCGTATACTGTACAGGAAACGACAAAGAACTGAAAGGTTTGGTGATGACGTTTTCTTTGGTTGGAAAATTCACAATTTCTGCATGTTTTTATCAAGTGTATATCCACACTGCTGAGCTGTATCCCACAGTTATCAGGTACTGATATATCATAATAATAACATTAATACATACTGTATTGAATACGGTTCATATTGTCGAAAGCTGTGCGTTGTTATAATACACACGCACAGATGATATCTTCGATCACGTGTTATACTTGAGAAAAAATCCTTTCCGGGTTAAAAAACATCACGGCGCATTTTTCACACGCCATGACGTCATCTATGATCTATTACAGCAGAGGTAGGAAAAAATTATATCTATTTGTCAAATATACCAATACTATACTTCTCCTAACTTTGACATGTGTTACCTGTACATATCGCCCCCATATATAATTACTTGCGAGCCATTCAAATTATGGAGTGTATTAAAAACAAGCTGGCAATGTCTTTCTCTGGGTTGCAGTATTGCAATACTACAGTATTGCAAATTAAATGTTAACTGTTTCGTTGTTTAAATGTTTTAGAAACAACGGTATGGGATTTGCATCTTTGTGCTCTAGAATTGGTGGAATTTGTGCTCCATTCATCGTAGTAAGCATCATCCGAAACAATTTTACATCATTGTTGATAATGCTAGAGCCGTTAGCCAGCCCCCCCCCCCCGGCAATTAGACATCACAAATGATTTGCCAAATGGCAAATATATCCGAGGTTAAAATTCGGGTATCTCATAAGTACATATTTCAATACTAGCATGGTGATAGGTGCAAAACTAATATGCATTTGTTTTTTAGGACGGCACACCGACAGCCCTTCCTTATGTAGTGTTCGGGTCGGCATCAATAACAGCTGGTTTTCTATCACTGCTGTTGCCAGAAACTAAAGACAAGCCCTTGCCAGAAATGGACGAAGAGGGCAAGAAAGATACTCTTGATCCCCAATCAAACACAACAGTGTTATAAGTGTCCGAAAATCGTCATCAAGTAATAATTTCTTATATCCAACTTATGATAATAAGATCTCATTATTCACCTAGGGACAATCTCAGTGTTTCAACTTACACGCGTAAAAACGCGCAAGGGTTGATAAAAACAGGAGTGGGCAATGTTTTACTGCCAACATTCTTCAATATTGTCAACAATATTGTTCAGCATTATTACCCCTGATTACGGGCTAATTCGGGCCCAACAGAGCTGAACAATATTGCAGACAACATTGAACAATGTTGGCAGCAAAACATTGTCCAGTCCTGTTTTCATCAACCCTGAACAGGTTGCGCGGTTTTTTGCTGTGTAGTGTAAACATGATCATCCCATGCATGACGTTGCATGTAAAGTATTCAAATAATATTGTATTCACGCAGTCGCAGTATAAATTCGGTCTATGTGCACCTGATTGTGTCAGTCGTCAAATATTTTTGGTGGCTATATATCATGTCAAATAAATACGTACATTGATATTACTATGAGTTTACTTTTCATTCGTATCAAGAGACCACTCCCCTTTTAGACAAACTTTTAAATTCAGAAAATCTATTATCACAGCTGGAAAGAGCATCCTAAATTTGGTAAAATGGTGGCGTTTGGTTGCAAAATGTGGAAATATAGTCCTGTGAAGTTTGCGAATTTTGTATACTTTTGTATTACGGACGGAAAAGCGTAATCAGAATTCGAAATGGGATTACACTCTTTCGCGCATAAAACAAAAGTATACAAAATTCGCAAACTTCACAGGACTATATTTTCCTCATTTTACAATGTTTTCCAACAAGACTTCACAATTTTACTAAGTTTAGGATGCGCTTTTCAGCTGTGTGAATATTCCTAATTCAAAAGTTTGTCTAAAAGAAGAATCGTCCATTTACATTTAGCATTACACTTTAACACCGAGGTTTCAGCGATACGTCGACAGACGCAGTATAGCCTTAATTCAACCAGCCTACATATTGTGTGTTGATTTTGGAGGGGGCGTGTTTGCGCCCTGCTTAAAAGCATTCGAGTCTGTAAAATAACGGAATTGAACGATCGACGATTTGCCGCTCACGTTCTGCACAGTTACCATCGACATTGAAGGATATTGTTGAGCCTGCATGCATGATTAGATTTAGGGTGTAACAATGATAAACAATATTATCGTCGACAACATTGAACAATATGGGAAGCACGTGATTGTTCATTCCTTTTTTTTTAAGAACATTGCAATTTTTGCTGCGCAATGATATTTTTTACCAAGTCGATGTTACATAAATCGGTGACGGTTATCTCGTTTGCGTGCGATTTATTACACCTATAATCCATTTTTGTGACCGAAGATGGCACTTTTTATGTGTGTTTTTTTTATTCTTATCCCCGAAGCTGTTTTGTGCTTTCAAAGTAAAGGTAATAGTTACCTGTATTAAAGGTTTATCCAAATATAAAATATCAGAAAGATATATGACAATCTCATTGTAAATGAAATAATTTTAATATTTTACTCACGATTAAGTTATGTGACGATGTCCTATAGATGCTAGTTACCTTCAAAAGGTTAGCCACGAAGTAATTCCGAATGATCACGAAATGGTTCCAACGCCTTTAACGAAGTATTCGACCAGTTTAGTGAATTCTAAGCAAAATTTGTGGTACTTAAACCCCGCGCTTTCTTAATGCAATATAGGGTTGGCTTACTATGAGCTGCTGTAATAGTTAAGTAATGTCTATCTGCATTTAAACAAACCCTCCCTTTCTTAAATATACAACGACCTGTGCTATCGCGGCCACCCTGTTAACTTTCCGTGTAGGAGAAAATATATGACTTTCGATAGGGCGTTAATTTATATGTTAATCTTTACACACGAGGACTGTGTCTATAAAGAAAAGTCACATTAAGAAGCCCCTACTGAGGTAAGTACGTTATTTATAATGAACTGTGCTTTTTTTGACATACGGAGTTTGCTTGTCAATTTCCGAGAGAGGCGATCCAGTTGTCCACTTAAAACTTTTTATATCAAAAAAATTAACTATCGACACTTTGGATGTCCATATTTGTCAAAAATATCGGTATATCCCAACAGCCAACCTAACATACAGACCCAGTAGCTGATTTTCTTCACTTGAAGAAAGCTATGACTCACGAGAGCAATAACATAACGGATACATACCAGTTTTGAAATGCCAGTGTGAGCTCTGAGATCCATAGCGGAGTGGGATGGGATGACCGCTGGTTTTGAAGATTGCCAACCCAGAAGACAATGCTGGAGAAAAAATCATATTCATTTGACAAATTTGTTGTTCATTCAATTCATTTGTCAAAAATGAAGTTGAGGATGGATTTGTAATTCTCACCTCGGTGCAGTACAGAATAAAACATAGGTTATATTATTAACTTCTATGCTTATGGTAACTGCTAACTGGATAACTGCTATGATTATGTTAATAACTCTTGATAACTGCTATGACTATGTTAATAACTCATGGTAATTGCTATGATTATGTCAATAACTCGTGATAACTGCTCTGATTAAATAATGCAAATTACATATTCATTATAATCATATCTTAGTCTCAGCTCATTGTATGCAGCAAAAAAGCGCGCTTGAGATATCGAGGAGCAATTTCTCAAGCCCAATTTCTCAAGCGCACTTTTTTGCTGCGTGAAATAGGCGAGACACTTGTGACAAGTCTAGCATGTTTTGCATTACCTTTGACAGTGAAACAGAATCTGTGGGATCAAAGCTTTTCCTACGATGCGGTTTCAATCTGTGAGGCGACTGAAGTGTTGAACGAGGCACGCTTATCCGCACGTAACTATCCTGATTCTCGTACTCAGCAGGTTTTCTTGTTTTGCACAAGGAGCAATACGAGTCCGAGCCGTGAATTGGAACAGCAAATAGACGATCATCAAGAACATAAGTGTCAGAACCTAAACAATTAGTCAGACATTGATTATCTTAGAAGATTAGTCTTTGGGGTTGAGCAGTAGAAGTATAAAATGATAGACTTAAGAATGATAGCAACAACTGGGTCGAGCCGAGCGCAACCAGAAAATACAAATTTCTTGTTGACCAAGACAGGATTCTGGTCCAGACTACAGCTTTTAATTAGAGGATCATCATATGCTCCCGCTTACCATCATCATATAATCCTGCTTACCATCATCATATGATCCCGGTTATCATCATATGATCCCGTATACTATCATCATATGATCCCGCTTATCATCATATGATCCCGCTTATCATCATATGATACCGCTTATCGTCATGAGATCGATTACCATTATCATATGCTCCCGCTTATTATCATTATATGATCCCGCTTATCATCATATGATCTCGCTTACCATCTTCATATGATCTCGCTTACCATCATCATATGATCCCGCTTACCATCATCATATGATGTCTTTAGTCATGCATGGGGAGCCAGCTTGAGTCTAATTTCACAAAAATCACAATTCGTTTTTGTCGACACCCCCTTATATCAAGCCCCTGCCTATATCCTTGACCCCGGCCTCAAGAAATTGAAGTCCACGAGACTCGGAACATCAACCTTGAGAATTAAAGATCAAGACATCTACAACGCACGAGCTAACGACGCTCGCTTAAATTTGAAAACTCGAATGAAAAGCCGGACTAGATTTGAATGACATTAGCTGGATGCAACGACAAACCAGCCAAGACTAGATTTTTGCTTCAGATCCGCTATAATTTTATTTAGTATTTACTCTTTTTTTCGAGAGCTTCATGAACAGGGCCAGAAGCATACTTTTCCTCAGACTCACAAAAAAAGGCTATCAACTTTCTTACTAGCAAACAAAACTTAGTTTATTTGAAAATTCTTTTATTTCTCGTTGAATACACGTACATTTGTGGTACTTTTCCTCTTCACATCTTTGTGGTGTATTGATCTCTTTCATAGGTGACTTTGTTGTGTTTCTAAAAAATAAAGATGACGCGTCCAGCATTTTTTTCTCGTATGATCGAGTTGACAAAGATCAAATGCAAAAGACCTTACTGTAAAAAAGATGTTCCAGTACACTCTGTTCGGTTTACTCTACGAAATTCCTTCAGCTCATTGAAGAAACTGTCATCTTTTTGAGATATGTAAGAATCGTTGTCGAGCATGCCTGCAATCCAGTCATACCCAAGGAACGATTGGTCGGACTTTTTGACACTTGCAGTTGACGGTTGGAATGTGACGTGTTGTCGACGTTCACCTCTCTAAAACAATTACACTGTCATTGCAATGGAAGTAGAATTATCATTTCACTTGATAAAAAATGGCTCAAAAGTCATTAGAAAGTTTAGAAATTTTTTATCAAATGGAATGAATCTCATTGATCAACTTTTGGAAATACCTGTTTCTTAAACGTTCACCTCTCTAAAACAATTACACTATCATTGCAATGGAAGTAGAATTATCATTTCATTTGATAAAAAATGGCAAAACTGTCATTAGAAAGTTTAAAAATGTTTTATCAAATAAAATGAATGATCAACTTCAGGAAATACCTGTTTCTTAAAGTTCTATGATTCAATTCATTTGATAAAACATTGCTGAACCTTTTTCTCTTCTCATAATTCATAATCATATGCATTTGCGCTGCTAAATATATTCTGCAATAAAATCTAATTGGCTAACGGGAAGTAGATAATAGGAAGTTGATCAAGTTTCTTTCAAATAAATCCATCACCTTTGGGAATGAATTGAATACAATATTTTAAATATGCAATTACAGTAATATTTAAAGCACAATGCAGGCTGATGTCTTATAATCATCATTTATTTGATGATTTATTGTACACACACAAGCAACCCAAATCAAAATTTAGCCTCACAGTAACATTGCCAGCCTCCATGCCAGAGGTACACTGAATGCTTTCAACCACCAGGGAAGTATGAAGTATCATCAGTCGGAAACTCTGTATTGTACTAGCTGCTTCCAGTAGCTCAAACCAGTATTGTTTTAATGAAACATTTCAAAACGGCATGTGACCAAAAATTACACAGAATGTACCACAGATGACTGGCTATGCAAATGATTGTGATTATGACAGTTAACATGGCTGCTGTTTGTTTGTCAATAGTTGTCACTTTAATGTACAGGAATGCAAAATACTTGATGCAAGTTGTAGATTTGACACAAATGATGCTAGGTTTGAGCCATCCAGTTGCACTAAGCTTATTGCTTTCAACAAGATGCATCAAAACATACTTGATGCTAATGGAAAATGCAGACAAGCTGCAAGTTATTAAAACAACTTTCATTAAGCTTGAGGATAAAAAGTCTTGACAATCAACTTGGATCAGCATTTATGACAACTTGAAGCAGATTTGTCATCATGAAGCCGCAACACATGATTGCAACACATCCTGATATTATTGGCAAGACTCGTTTATCGTCATCTGGGCCAACTAACAAGCTCGGCCCAATATTTAAGACCAACTCGGCCCACTTGTAAACCAACTAAGCCCCAATGACTAATCTAACTGTTCAACAATATATGATCTGTGACTGTGTTCATATTAATGAGATAGGTTGGACAAAAACATGATAAAAGTGGGCTGAATTTACATTTATTGATACATGCGCGGAGCAAATTGCAATTGATTGCCAAACGTACATTCTACATATGTAGGTTAAATTAATAAATATAAAGCATTTGACACTCGATACATATTAAAAAGATAGCCATTAAACTAGAATGCTATGTGTACAGTGAGTTACTGGGCCAAAATGGTATAAGCCAAGTTTGTTAGTGCGCCAAGTTAGTATTGAAGTGAGTTGGTAAGTCACGGGCCAAGTTGGTATTGACCGAGTTGGTAAGTGGGCCACGTTGACCAGCTTCCCAAACCTGCACCAGACTTCTGTATTTTTTTGCAGTGTAATATGGTGTATTTAAGCTGTGATTATTTTTTATGTCAGGCATAAAATTTCCATGATAGTTTTCATATTGTACATAAAATAAAGTATAAACAGTAAAACATGATGACTGAACTAAAACGATGATAATGAGGAACAATTAGGTATATACGAAAAGGTTTAATTTTCCCAAAAGAACTCCAAGAACGAAGATCCCTTTTAATGCAACAGGTCATAAGTTAGTTATATTAATATTTGTTGTAGAATATATATGCTAAATTTTGCATATTTCACATATTGTAATAACGTATTTAAATAGTTCGTTTTAACTTGTGTTTTAAACTTGTAAAACTTCCGCAATTATTGTATACTGCCACTAAACTAAAGTTCCAATAAACTACCTACCTGTATCACTGTCGATTAAAATATAGTTTAGTATTAACACAACAAGGGCGGCCAGTCACAAGTCGTTTACCTCGATTTGACGTTTCATTTGTGACTCCGGAGTCTTCAAAATAGAATTTAATCCTTTCTTTTTATCAACCAGTGGTCTGTTTTCTTTCTGAATGCCTCTCGTCGGTGTGCAAAATCGCAAACTGCCCTTTTCAGCTTGCTTTCTTGGCGTTATTCTAGTTGACAGTTCTGAAAGCGCCTTCCGTCGACTTTGCAAAGTTATCGGCGTTCTGTCGGGTCCAAAACCTTCAAAAACCGAACTCCCTAACGGCCTATGCATTTCTGAAGTTTTTTCAGCTCTTTTCATGGATTTCACATCTTTCCAGATAGCTTTTTGAGCGACGTGAAGCCGTGACAGCAAGATTAAATTGACTTCGCGCAGCGATTGTTCTTCCGCCATAATTTTAAACGAGATAAACAATTGTTCATGTGACATGATCATGATGCATGCTGGGTCAATTTTTTAAAGATCATTGTATACGAAATACTTCATGATATTTGAATATAGTGTAGTATGGTGGCCGACGGCCATTCGATATTTTGATTTGCAGAATTATATCTATCTATATAGCAGAATTTATTTGTCTTTTTACAACTTTTACACATTTTTCAAAATAATTTTTATATATTTTTTGGACTTCATGGAAATTTAGAAATACAAAAGTACAACATAGACTGGTTTTCGTATAAATTATAAAAACATAAATAAGTTTACGGTCGCTGAAAATAAGAAAAAATGTTTAGTAGTCATGTACATGCAACATGTACAAAAGAGAGACGCTTGGCATAAATACTCAAAAAGAAGACTTTTGTTGCTGAACAATAAATTTAAATTGACAAGCAAAGTAAGTTTTAATTTTTGTGAATTATATATTTTTAATACACGAACAAGGTAAAATTGCATCAATATTCAAATGAATGTAATTAAAACCAATGCACTTACCTGTTTCTGTTTTCAAAAGGCTATTCAATGTTAGTTAAAGGAAATAGAAAACATACTTTCTCCGCCTCCGAATCGACACGAGCGCGAACTGCCACGAAGTGTGACTGTTTCCACGCAAATTTGAGTGGGAAATTAACACAGAAAACACAGGGAAAACGGCGTTTTTTTCAAAAGTTTTTAATTCTCGTTTCGCGAAGTACGATTTTTGTTTAGTATTTACTTTTTCACATCGTTACCTTTCTTATATTTTGGCGAATTGAATAAGTTTAAAGTCAGTTGAAAGTAGGCTAAGTAGCGTACTACCGCCCGAATAAATGTTTTTATTACATGGCTTTGATGAACCCTGCATTCTGATTAGTCGACGTGCGATCCGTAAATTTTCGTATTCGGACCGGGCTTTTTCACACAGTGTTTTTAATCACACTTTTTACTGCTTGCAATATACTTATTAATGAAATTAATGTTTAACTGATTTGTTTGAAAACTTTATGTGTATAAAGTTTTGTCATGTTCAACTTTTTGTATTCTAATTAACGAAACCAACAAACAAGTAATAAACAGTTTATTGATTTCGCTTGTTCGGTCTCATTTCGTCTCCCGACATTTCACGGCACATACCTCACGCTCGGTCAATAATCCTTTAGTATTAAATTCTGTTTCAGCAGTACCTTCACTTAAGCGGTATATTTTCCAATACTTTGCTTTTATATAAGTAAAATTTTCAAACAGTACTTTTACGTACTTAATTAAGTAAAATTTCCAGTACTTTGAGTACTTTGCTGAACACTGCACGGGTCCTATATCCGACAAACAGATAAATGACACTTTACATATATACTCTGCTATGCTCCAGTGAATCTGCCGTACACCTGGATAATATGCAATTTTTCAACTTCATTTACGTCACAATCATTGTTTCCTCCCATCAAAACAAAATGATTAATTCCCACAAAAATGCATTTGACACTGCGACAGCGCTGATTTTTCCAGCTGCCTTTTTTTGCATGTTAGTGATAAATCACACACAAAATGCAAGCTCCTGCCAATGATTCTGTCCTAATTGCTGTCTTTTTCTTCATCATTTTCGCATTTGGCTCCTTTTCAAACGGTGTGATCGTTTTCACGCATTTGAGATGGCGAAAAACCATGTTATCACACCCAAAAGATGTTTTGATTTTCAGCCTGGCTATTGGCGATCTTATGATGTCGTTCTGTGCCTGTCCATTGGGGTTTTCCTCGGCGATTGCACGAAGATGGCTTTGGGGTCACGCTGGGTGTGTCTGGTACGCGTTCATAACGACTTGTGTTGGTCTAGCATCAATCATCCAACTTGCAATTGTGGTAGTCGAGCGATTCGTCACTTTGCGAAATCCATCGCCAAACAACTCGGCAATCGAACGCCAAAGACGTCGGCAAATGCGTAATGTAGTTTTCGTCTCCTGGTCACTAGCATTTCTGTTCGGCTTCGCACCGCTTATCGGTTGGTCAAACTACACTTTCGAAGGCTTTGGTTTACACTGTTCTATAGCTTGGGACATAAGATCTGCCAGTAACCTCACATATTGTCTTTCCCTCCTCATCATGTTCTACATCCTACCTGTCGTCGCCATTTTGGTTTCATATGCGAAAATTTTCGGTATTTTGCGTCGTGTTTATAAGAACGCGGATAGAATGTGGGGACCCAAGGCAAAGGCAACCAAAGAATGCTATGGCGCTCAAGTGAAGCTTGTTAAACAATCTCTGTTAATGATTGGCGGGTTTATGTTTGCGTGGACTCCCTATGCTGCATTGTCTGCCGCGATACTCTTCTTTGATGTAGAACTTTCGTTGCGAGTCAGAGAATACCCATCAATGTTTGCCAAAACGTCTGTCATCTATAACCCCATTATATACTTCTTTACCTATCGTAGACTGCGTATGAGAGCGATAGCAGCGCTGAAATGTTCGGAGAATATTGCAGTTAAAATGTCCTCCGCCGAGCCATGTCTAGAAACGCCGCCTCGGCTTTAGCAAGAGGACAGCTGAGGAAGAGACTCAGATTACGTTCAATGATATTTTATTCTGCAGTATTTATATATAGTATATGCATAGTATATTATATAGTGTACAAAACATCAGTAATTCAATTAATAAATCAAAAATCATTATCAGAAAATATATACACAAGACTGAAGATGATAACAATTTATGATAGCTATACAAATTAAAGCCAAAAGGTCTGACATATCACTGTATATGTCAGATAGTGGTTTTTATAGTAATTAATTCGTAAAATCAGCAATAGCTGGACAGTTAACATGTACCGAATGCTGTACTTGGCTTCCACACACAGGCTTTGTGTTTTGTAATTTGTGAGTATTTGCTACAATTTTTTGGGTAAGTTGCAGAAAAGCATATTATTATCACGAAAAAGCATTTAGCAATGTGTTTGCAATCCATTGCATATGTATAACTCTTAAAAATAACTCCTGTATAAAGGAGGAGGAGCTGTTTGAAGTGCCCATGGCAGTATTGTGAGATCTGGAAGCACGGCATGAGTCGAAAGCAGCGCGTATGACTATACAAGCACTGCACATAATAAAGAAAAGTCTGCGTATGACAGGGAAATCCAGGCGTTTTGAAGTATTGCGTATAATGATAAAAGCACACCGTATCATGCTAAAAGCACACCGTATAATTGTATATTCAGTTTAACATTTTATAATCACTATATAGCTTATTAATTTAGTATTTGTACTGCAAAAAGAGAGTTATTAAGTCAATCTATATATATCTACTGCATCGAGCTAAATATTAAATATTAAATACAAATAACTTTTATTACAATATACAGTATAAACTATATACAATTATGCTACATGTATATATGTTTTTATAACCGCCTTTTGAATGAAGCCAAAGACAATTAAATTGTCAATGTCCCTTGTTATATCATCCTCTAGTTCGTTCCATCTTTGTGCCGCTCAATAAGAGAAACTTTGTTCTTGGTTCTTGGTTTTTGGTAGAGATAATTTCTTGTTATTACTTCTCAGAGAATAATTCTTACTTTCACTCTTTTTAAAGAGATTTTGAAGATAATCTGGCAATCTGCTATAGTTATAATGCTTTACATGTCATTATAGTTTCTCTTTTCATAAGAACTTTTTCAATTAGAATCCAACTGAGTTTTTGTAAAATGTCAGTGGATCGAACGTCGTATGATTCCTCAGTCATTTCTCGAGCTGCTCTCCCTTGTAATTTAGTAAGTTTCTCAATAATTGAACTAGTTCCATCATTCCATACTGTTGAATAATAAGCAATATAAGGCAAAACAAATGCATTGAACATTTTAAGCCGGCTATGCATCGGCAGATAAAGGTCTCGCTCTCATTAATAATGCAATGTTTCCTGAGATTTTTTTGCTCTGTTTGTCAATGTGTGTTTTGCGATGTGGAGGCAAGAATGAATTCGATTTCCAGAATTCAAGTTGTTTGTTTTCCATTTGAGTGTCATTAAATGTCACCGGTCGTATTAAAATATCTTTAAAATATGCCAAAAAATAACTGCTAACCCACTAGAAACTGAAAGAAGGTGAGTTTATAATTACTTTAAAAATCACTACCTGACATACAGTGAAAGATATATTAAGGTAACGGTACAGGTATTGGAAGCAAAATCTGAGCCTCTCTAACGATATGTGGTGGACATCCAAAAAACATCGTCTGGGCTATAATTAGTTGTTGACGGCCGTAGTTTCTCTTGTGTCTACCGCACAGGACGAAAAAACGAATTTGCATCAAATTTGCCTTGTGCAAATATGTTGCAAGTATGAGCTTTGCACAGCTTTGCACCCAGTGCAAGTGTGGTGATGGCCGAATTTGCCCGTTTTTGTGCAAATTCGGCCATCGCCACCTTTGCACTGGTTGCAAAGCTTTGCAAATTTCATATTTGTAACATATTTGCACCAGGCAAATCTGGGGCAAATTCATCATCCAGTGCGAGCCATTAAGTTTACTCAACAACTGTCATATCTTCGGATGAATAGAATATATGCACAATGAGCATGCGTAGTTAGAGCTAGTTACTACTAAAAAATACTTGGTGTGTTCATGCACAAAATTGACAAAAATGCCACAAAATGTAGTACGTACGTCCTTTAAAAAAATTGTCGATAACTAATCTTTTTGTCTTGAATAACGGTTATTTAAAGATGGAGGCTGTATAGTCTGCGTAATGTAAACCTGTGTAAACAAACGTTTTGTTTACATTTTGAACTTCTAGAAAACCTCTTCCACATCTAGTAAATATGATACACAAACCGAATGTCTAGCGAGTTTTATATTCGAAATTTGGGTATGTGTTTATATATTCGTCCCTCCCCCCCCCCCCCCCTCTCTGTTGTCATATGAGCAGAACCGATATGCAGAATGCACTTTGCAGCATCTTTATAATGAACTGGGCAATTGGCCTGTTATACATTTTTATCTCTTTTAATGTTCTACAACTTCGTTTGTTATATATGTTGAGTTGTAATATAACCCCTGAGCCAGCGAGGGTTACTAATTTCGTATTAGCGGAGTTCAAACCCGTTGCTCGTGATAGGTAGTAAAAGTGGCATGTCATGACGTCACCCTCACTGACCTCAACAATATGGCGGACTATCATGAATGGCTAGCACTGATTGGCCAGATTTAAAATTTATTATTGACTGATCAATCACAAATTCAACTGACAGCAAATATCTAAATTTGCTTTTTGCTCTACAATATTTTGTATTTTTGCAAAAAGATTTGGCAACTTTCACAATCAACGAAGGGTGGTCATTTATGATCTCAAGAATATGGCGGAATATCAGGAGTAGCAAACACTTAAGGCATTCAAAAAGGCAAGAACTGAGACGAAAACGACTGCAACAAGACTCTTGAAGAGAGATTAATTCTGGGAAATACAGAGAAGCGCCAAGAATTGACTACGGCGTGAAACACAAGGCAAGTTTGTTGATAATGCGTATTTTTACTAGTGTTTTAATGCTTTATAAAGGCCGGCGTAGCCGTACTCCTCCGCACTGTTTAAATTCCAGAGTAAGTTTATGTTTTGTAAATGCAAGACTTATTAAAAACTCAATATTTTGTCAATTTGAAAAAATATACAGAAGGAATAACAATTGCCGTGTTGCTATCACAACAACCTATCGAAGTACTTCATGTATTCCGAAAATATAGTTGCATGCTCTTAGTTAGTGGCGAGGGGCTGCTGCATGCATGTATTTCTAGTTGTAGCTATATTCAGTTTAACATATTATAGTCACTAGCTTATTATTTTAGTACTTGTACTGCAAAAAGAGAGTTATTAAGTCCATCTCTATCTAACTAAATCACTGCATGAGATCTCGACGATTAAATTTCGTATATACTGTCCACGAGCGCCGATAACACACTCCAAATAAATGCTTTTATCCTTAAACTGCGTGTTAGACATCTGTATAGATTTCCTTGATAAAGCCGAACATTAAATGTAATTTTTCACAAACACAGCCCAAACAAGATAATTATATCATGCAGGTGCATCCAATGCAATATTTAAAAGTCATTACCGCGACATTTATTGCTTTATAGTGTTCCAAATACTCCGAGATTGCGTTGGTTGATATCGAAGGAGCTAGACTACAATGGAGTGCAACACGTGCCATTTTTTTCAGTTGGCGCACGTGTTTAGGTCCGCCATCTTCCTAGCCAGTCGATGGCGACACCATAGAGATTATAAAAGAATAGAGTCGGCATCGCGGGACGAACTGCGGGACAAATTGAACAAATCTAATGGGGGGCAAATTTAGGTCCCGGATGTATAGCGATGAAAAACATACTGTTTTTGTCTTTTTGCTTGTTTTTATGACCAGTATGCACACCGATACTGACTATACTAGGAAAACATGTTTTTAGCTTTCTAGTTTTTGTAATTTTAGGTGCAGACAGCCAGATTTTTGTGTAAATATCAGAGTTTTTCAACCTTAGGTTCTTCCTAGCAACGCATAGCAACCAGTTTTTGACCGGCTTTTCGCAGCGAGGTTTTGCAAAATATCTGCTAAATTATCCCACATCTGGACACAAATTGAACTTATTTGCCTTCAAACAGTTATCAAAATTGTTTTACAGGTGCAACAAGGTGTACAACCACAATACTGCGATGTATTTAAACTTTAAGGACTTTTCTAGTGTGTTCATCTGATTTTTCGAATACAAAAATTGCATTTTCGCTCACAAATACTCAATATTAAACATACCCAACTTTATCCTGTATTCAAAACACAAAATTCAAACCTTTCAAGGCAATCCCGCACTAATCTTTAACATTTTCGCCTTAGTTTTTATTGAAAAAACTCTCAGTGCGAAAAAATCGGAAAAAGTTTTTTCTCAGCTTTCTCAATCTGTTGTTGTGAACAGTCGATCAACAGCCAATAGGTGTAAGATGTTACATCCGGGCATATGATCCGGGTCTTAAATTTGCCCCCCATTAGCGAGCTTCAATTTGTCCCGCGAGCATGACTGAATTTTAATCAGGATGCCGCCTCTATTCTTTTATAATATCTATGGGCGACACAGTCGTATATAAAACAATATGGCGGATTCTTTAATCTTTAATCTTTTTAATCTTTAAAAATTTCTTTATACACAGTAGCCTTTCAGTAATCATAAAATATCAAACTGATTTTCAGAGGCCCGTGTTAACTAAATATTAAATACAAATAACTCTTATTATGATATATAAACTATATACAATTATGTTACATGTGTGTAAAGGATAAAAGCCGAAACCCAATCCATTATTTTTTGAGAGAATGGACATGCACCGAGCCCACAGGCTCGACGTAATAACAAAAAATCACACTTGTGTTTGGCGAAATATTTATAATACCGCTCGTGCTTCGCACGTGTGAGATTTTTCATCTCGGTCCGCGTAATTTTCTATACTAATTAAACGAAGTCGCGTATCAAATTCTGCTGGAGTGCGATGCCACTTCGTTGCTGCTGTTACGAGGGTAACGCACATGACCTTTGTGAACAGGTTAACATTTTGTATAAAACAAGAAAGCTGAAGATTTTTTTGTCGGCTGGCCACGCATGCGTTCATACAGGCCAATATCACGGAATGTGCATTAGAAAAGGGAAAAGTGCGGAAACTTGCTTGGACAAATCAAAATGCAAGCATGATAGATGAACTCAGTCGTCTATAATATTGTAACATAGAACTGAAATGATAATTTTCATGTAGTTATACCAAATTAATAATTCTTACTCAATTCATTGCGTTACTGCGCGAGCGCTGATTTCTACAGCTGCTTTCGACAGGGGAGAGGTCAGGACACAAAGGACTGAATGTGAAAATGCATGTTCCTGTCACTGATTCTGTCCTAATTCCGGTCGTTTACTGTATCACTTTCGTACTTGGGTCCTTTTCAAACGGCTTGATCGTCTACACGTACTTGAGATGGCGAAAAACAATTTTATCACATCCGCAAGACGTTCTGATTCTCAGCTTGGCTATTGGCGATTTTATGATATCGTTATTTGCCAGTACATTGGGATTTTCCTCGGCGATTGCTGGGAGATGGCTATGGGGTCACGCTGGGTGTGTTTGGTATGCGTTCATAACGACTTGGCTTAGTCTAGCATCAATCGTCCAGCTTGCAATTGTGGCAATCGAACGTTTCGTCACTCTGCGAAATCCAGCGCCATATATCGCATCATTTCGGCAAGCGTGCAAAGCAGTCATCGCCACCTGGTTACTCACATTTCTGGTCAGTTGCGCACCGCTTATCGGTTGGTCAAAGTACACTTTCGAAGGCTTTGGTTTACACTGTTCTATACATTGGGACATGAACTCTATCAGTAGCTTCACCTATTGTCTTTTCCTCCTTATCATATTCTACGTCGTACCCGTCGGTGCGATTTCAGTTTCCTATGTAAAAATGTTCGGGATCGTGCGTCGTATTTATAAGAACGCGGATAGAATGTGGGGACCCAAGGCAGAGGCAACCAAAGAATGCTATGGCGCTCAAGTGAAGCTTGCAAAACAATCTCTGTTAATGATTGGCGGATTTATGTTTGCGTGGACTCCCTACGCTGTAGTGTCTGCCGTGGTACTCTTCTTTGATGCAGAACTTTCGTTCCGAGTCACAGAATACCCATCAATGTTTGCCAAAACGTCTGTCATATATAATCCCATTATATACTTCTTTACCTATCGTAGACTGCGTATGAGAGCGATGGCAGCGCTGAAATGTTCGGAGAATATTGCAGATCACATGTCCTCCAACGCGCTATGTCTAGAAACGCCACCTCCGTCTTAGCAAATTAAAGTAACTGGACAGCTGAGGACGAGTTTCAGATTATTTTTCAATGATATTTTGATCTACAGTATATATATACAGTATATATACAATATATATTTTAGTGTACAAATTAAAATACATCATTACATTAATTGTCATTCTCAGACAGAAATCATTTTCAGAAAGTATACACAAGACACAATATGATAACTATATATGATAACTATACAAATTAATTAATTAAAGATCTGATATATCACTATCTCTCAGATAGAGATTTTTATAGTAATATCATTTTTCTTTGTTTACTCGATTCTGACTGGCTAAGAACTGTGCCGATTATTCATTAATCAGCATAGTGTGCCGATTAAAAATTAATCGGCACGGATCGCGAGCCTCGTGCTTCGCATTAGCTTCGCACTCGCGGTATTATAAACATTTCGCCAAACACGCGCGTGATTTTTCATTAATACTTTTCGGACCGTGTAATTCCATTATAACCTGGCATGGTGGAAAAGACGGAGTGCGTAGTACGGAGTTGGAGTCGGAGTTGGAGAACGAGTCATGCTTTTAAAGCAACATTTTATGGGGTATAAAGTGAAAAAGTCGGAGTCTTGTTCTAAAATAGTCACAAAATCACAGCAATCGCTTCTTAACAAAAGTAACAGAATAGAAATTCGCTCCTTTCTCACTTCAGACATTGATAGACTTCCAATTCATTGTAAACGATTTGCGCACGTTTAAATGGTCACAAAATCTCGGCAATCGCTTCTTAACAAAAGTACCAGAAAATAAATTTGCTCTTTTTTCAGTTCAGACATTGATAGAGTTGATTGTAAACGATTTGCGCACGTTTATTATCAGACTCCGTCTTTTCCACTTTATGGGGCATAAATTACGAATTAGTATAAACGCTGGCGTTTATTTCGAACCAACGTTAGCTTGCCGCTCAGTCTTCCGACATTGCTTTGCAACAGTAAATGTACCGATGTGTATGTGGTGTCTCCGCAAAATTATACTTTGGATTCACTGTGCAAACGTACAAGGAACTTAAAAGCATACTTGTTGGGATTTTCCCTATTAATTGGAACATTTGGTAAAACACGGGCCCAGTTTCTTTGGGCTTATAAATGACGCGCCAACATGGGGCTTTTGGGCTTATAAATGACGTAACAACACATGGCGTCCAGACTAAACTTTACATCATTAAAGTGCGACGTTTTGTCGATGAATTCGTTGTCTGAAATGATCGGAAACTTTATTTTAAAGGTACGATGCGCCTTCGACGAGTGGCTTTCACACGATCATAATCACATAGCTTTCTGCGGCGCATCGCTTTCTTTCACTATAGTGAGGATTTAAGTTAACAAACTATATAAGAAATTCAAAATTAGTATGCAGCACAATTCATAGTCCTGAAAATATTTCAATGCGACATTTGTCAAATACATGCATTTACAACCACGTAGTACAATCACAGAGTTATTGTGCCTGTCTACAGTGTAGAAAATATACACCTAAAAAATGTTCTATTACTTGTTTATCTCGTAAATATTCGATGAATTAAACACTGTCTCTCCAACGCATTCATGAATCGCAATGTGGTTAATACTACGCGAATGCAGACCAAAATCGCTAAATTACTGCAATACAAGGTGATCAGTCCGAGACCAATTCAGAACGAATGTGCATGGACTTGGTATGAAAATGCGCGTAAAAACACGTAGATTTCAAATGCGGATCTAAGGGAACGATACTTACGTCAGCGGAAGCACTATAGAACCTGTTCTCTTCTTCACTTCCGCTTTAAACGGCAATATTTGAGCTGTATTTTTATATGACGCGCAATTTTCAAATCCCCCTCCCCTCTCGTGTCTGACTATGGAATTAAAATCATGACAGAAGATGTCAACGTACGATCAATGCACGCGATGAAAAAAACGACATATTTTGCGCGATTTTATATTCCGCACCGCTGGAGATATACTGGTGTGTAACACGATAAGACTTCTTGTTAAGGAAGAGTTTGACTTAGGTGTCGGCATTTAAATGTATATTTGTCAATAGGCAACTATATGTGGTCGACATCCAAAAAAAATCGTCTGTGGAGCTTCGGATAAATGGAATATATCCAATGAGCAGGCGTAGTTATAGAGCTAGTTACCAAGCTCTCAATGCTTTCACAGAGTAAGTTGTCGATAAATAATCCTTTCGTCTTGAATAACGGTTATTTAAGATGTAGGCTTATTTAAAAATGGTGCCGTGCAATGTAAACCTGTGTAAAGAAACGCTTTGTTTACAACTTCAACTTTCACATCTAGAAAATATGATAGACTAATCGTATATCTAACACTGTTCTGAATTGCTGCTCATAAACGAAATGCATTTTTATCAGTGAATACAGTTTACTTCGGAAAATTCGTAAGCAAAGACTAAAGTTTATTTGTAATTTTTAAATATTGACTGAAAAAAGTATTTAATACGTTCCTTGCAGTATTTACTATCAGGCACCAATCAAAATGCAAATATAGTAAAGAAATTGTATATTCAGTTGATTTTATTGTAATCACAAGTTTATTAATTTAGTACCTGTACTGCAAAAAGTGATTTATTGAGTTTATATATCTTTATCTATCTCACTCACTGCATGAAATCTCGACGATTAAATTTCGTATACTGTCCACGAGCCCCGATAACCCACTCCAAATAAATGCTTTTATTCTAAAGCTGGGTGCAAGATATTTGTATAGATTTGCTTGACAAAGCCTAACATTAAATACAATTTTTCACAAACACACTGCAAACAAGATGATTACACTGTACAGGTGCGTCCAATGCAAGATTTAAAAGTCATTACCGATATTTATTGTCTTATAGCGTTCCAAATTGTCTTATAATGTTCAATGCGTTGGTGATATCGTTGGCATACATTACACTAGTATTCAAAAGGTCGTATCGGTTCGATTCAAATTTCGTTGGCGTTTAGATAATATATAAACATATTAACAAACTGTTGTTATATTACTTTTATTTCCCTTTATATAATTAATATGTATTTTTTTGAATTTCAAAGCACTCCAATCCCAGACAGTCCAAAAAGAGTGGAAAATATTAAAGTAATTTGGCTCAATTTCAGTTAGTTCAGCTTAATTTTTGTTTTGGAAGAAAACTCGTACTGCATGACCCGAAGAGTCAGTACGAGTTTGCATCAACATTGAATTTTAGGTTAAATCTAGCTCACACAGATAATTTTGGAGTAGGTGTTGGAGTAACAGAATGACGATTAAACAACGGACATACAAACTTGCAGTTACATGTTTGTTTGTGCTGGCATGAAAAATAGTCAAAATAGCTGTTTTAGGCAATACGAAGTAGTACACCAAGCAATACAAGTCATATTGACGACTCTTGATGTCCACGACCAGATGAAGCTGCCACTGCCATCGGGTGAATGACGGTCGAGTTTTCTCGACATCGAAGCAGATCAATCGCTTTCTCGCGCAGACTTTGATACGTAAAGAAATAGACGATGGGATTGTACATATTGGACGTTTTTGCGAAGAGGGACGGGTACTCGTGATAGCCGAGAGGAATCGTAGCGCCAAACAATAAAACGGTGGTCGACATGATAGCATAGGGTGTCCACGCAAATATGAAGCCTGAAATCATGAAAAGAAGTTGTTTCGCCGTCTTCACTTGTGCTTCGTAACTCTCTTTGGTGGCCTGCGCTTCGGAGCCCCACATCGTGTCCGCGTTGAGGTAAATTCGCCGCACGATAAAGAATATTTTACCATAGGAAAACGAAATTGCAGTAACTGGGAACACGAAGAAAACGACTAGAAGGAAGAAGCAGTAACTGCTGTTACTAGCTGAGCTCGAGACCCAAAGAACAGAGCAGTAAAGGCCGAATCCTTCGAAGGTGTACTCCGACCAGCCCATCAACGGAAAGCAACTAGCTAGGAAGGAAACAGTCCAAGAGGCTGTGACCATATAAAAAGCTTTTCTGACCGAGATCACGTTCGGCGTAACGCTGGATAGTGTAACGTATCTCTCGATAGCGTGCAGAGATAGTTGTACAATCGAAGCGAGGCCAATCCAGGTGGAGAAGAAACCGTAAAAAACGCAGCCAGCATAGCCCGACGTCCACCTCCGAGACACTGACGAGGCAAACCCAAGCGGACATACGAGCGAGGACATCGCAAAGTCTCCGATAGCAAGACTGAGAATGAGAACGTCCCTTGGTTGGGTTAAAATCCGCCCGCGCCACTTTAAGTAGGTCAGAGCCACCAAGCCGTTAGAAACAGAACCAAATAAGGCAATGATGGCGTAGGAAAATGCCAAAACTACTGAGCTTCCTAATGAAATAGACATATTCCCCCTGGATCAAATAAATAATACCAAGTGTTAGCACATATACTTTCCCCTAGACTACTTTTCCTAAAATTTGATAACCAGTGTAGCCAACAACCCTAAAAACAAATCATTTCTAAACAAGTTTGTCCGCACAACAAGATATGAATACCTCCCTTACAATCAGTCTCACTACAAGCAAGTTCAACTTTAATCCAAGGACAGTCAATAAACGTGTTCGTACGCGGCAGTATTATACAGCGAAGTAGCTTGACAGTGATGTGAAGGTCATAAAAATAACATTTTAAGAAAGCTTTACATTAAAACTGAACGGATTGAATGCACTTCATAAATTCTTTGAATCAAAAATCTTTCGTCCCACAAAATTCCTACCAAGTCTATTGACTCGGTTGACTACGAACTCAATCATATAATTTGCCTGTTATTTGTTTTGAAAATCCTTACCTCCAAATGAATCGTTTTAGTCGGTACTGCACTGGAAACAAACCTGTTTTAGTATAGCAAGGGTTACAGTAGCTACTTAACGGAACAAGCACAAAACAAAGCAATCTCTTTAACACGGGCACCAGATGCTTTATATAACTATGGCCTTGTTCGAATGTGTGATGTACGACGGTTCGTAATTAGAATTTTTTTATTTGCAAGCTAATATGGGGTGTTTTTCTATACGAAAAACTCAATTAATCATATATTTGACTTTGTATCAGATATTAAAGAAATTCATTTATTTGACAAATACACTTTTTTGAATGAGAAAAATATTTCTAGAGTTTGGGAATTTTTATTGTCAACTTAGCACGAGCGACTCTGTTAAAATGCAATCGCTCGCTTTCTGCTTAGCAACAGAACAAAGCGGCTCGTATTGTAATCATTAACTCAAAACTCACAACTCTAGAAATATATTTCCCATTCAAAAAAGTGGTAGCAAGCCAAGAATAATTCCTGTGCTATATAGTGAAAGCGACAAAACACAAAGGCGACAACAACGAATAATATGCCAATAACTTAAAACTGAGGCGATCGACGTTGATTGAAATTGGATATTAATTACAGTCAGAAACTAGAAATCTTGGATGCTGCATGCAATCCAAAACCTGTGATACTACACATGTTTTGAAAACCGAATGTGAACTTAGAATTTCGAGTCAATAGGTTTCTTCCATAAATACCTTCGACGCCACAATTTCCTTTGTGTTTTTGTCACGACGCTTTTCCACATGCAGTAAATTTTCCCACTAGACACGTACACCCCGTTTGCAATAAACCATTAAATATATTTGTTGCACAAGAATATTTTCCAGCCTTAATACAAATTAGTTATGTGACCTATTTCCAAGTCTATTAATTAACATTCAGTTAAAAAATTTATCTAAATTGCTAATTACTTCATAAGCGCTAGCTGCAGCAAACGTTAAGCTTATGATACATTTAACTTTTGGTCTCGCAGACTTAACAGTCGAGTTTTCGGGATGTTAAGTCAAAGACCCTGTGACACAACGGTCCATCTTAGCTCTCAAACTAAATCCATCCCGAGAAACGCTTTTCGCCTGTTTTAAAATGTTATCTTTATGGAGTAATATGATTAATGTGTAGGTTCAGGTACATACACGTACGAACGGTACACGATAGTAGCATTGTATATATAGACACTAATCGCTAGGTATTGAAATTATCTGGATAGCTTTTACTGCAGACATCATCTTTGTTACGACGCGACTTCAAATCTATCTATAGCCGTTACATCTACAATCTTGCACTAGTACGCCAACCATACTGTAAAGTACAGTCATGCATTCCACTTATGTGTCTTCTATCAGACATTAGTAGAATCATAATAGTATACTATTGCAAATGCTGTGATTTGATTGGTTACTCTACTCGCTATCTATTCCTCGATAGCGAGTAGCGAAACAATCATCTTCCTACAGAGATTTTTTTTAAAAAAATTGCTTAAAAATCAAGTTTTTCGTTGAATATTCCATGTTTGACCTCTGATTCTACTAAAACAATTAGATTACTCGCTCTCGATTTCTATGCGGTGATAGTTGATGAGGACGAAGCCCGAAATCTCGAGCTCATAATCTAATTGTTAAGTACAGTTAGCAGCATGAAAGTACACTTTCTTGTCCATTTAGACTTATTAACACAGAGAAACCAGTTAGTTTTGAAACACGCCAAAGCCAGCAAGTACATATTATACATTTCCAGATTTTCCAATGTCCCCACCTTATCACAACGCAAGCAAACTTCAAATTCTTACCGACTGCTCTCGTTTCAACATCATATTCTCGCTCATTTCTTTTATTCTCATATAAATTTTATGCCGATGTCCCACCAACCTAACTCCGACTTTCTGTAACAGTTCATCTTCCGTAAGTTCAGCAACGTCTGACAGTTCCTCATAACCCGCCTTTTAAAAATTTTGTCGCATACATTCCCATCTTAATGGCTTCTAACCAATCTTTTACGGAACTGAATGTTGAATAGTCCAATGGCTCTGTCCTGAGAAAAATATAAGTATAGTTTAGATTCGGCCTGCAGTAGATACTGTGGCAAAAATAAAGGGAAGATAATTTACTGCTTTCGACAGAGGAAAATTCTGTCTAACAATAAAATAGACTGGATTAACTCGGAAAAAACGAGCATTTTATAGTGTCAAAGGTTCGTTCGAATTTCTTGGCAAGGCCGTGGAAAACCGATAAGCGAGGGGTTAATATTCATATATTCAGATTCCGATTCATTAATTTCTTTTAAAACTGAATGTTTTTACCGTTCCAAACCCGAATATAAGAATATTGGCCCCTTCCGACTTATCGATCATCCGGAAAGTGCGAATATTGAATTTAAGATAACATCTTTTTCGATTTTTTCAACAAAAATTCGTTTCATTAACATACTATATTTGCCTTAATTAAAACACACGTTCCGTGACTAAATTTTGCGATTAACGAGTTTTCGACAACCTATACGAGCTTTAGGCTGCAATTAAGTAGTCGAATGCTCATTTGTTAAAAAAAATTAGTCGGAAAATTTGTGTTTTAATTATGTAAGTCAACCTGGCTACGCTATCTAGGTCCATCTTTTCCAAACGCTCGTCACTTTGCGCAAGGCTCAACTTGCT
This sequence comes from Muricea muricata, assembly GCA_963855995.1. NCBI lineage: Eukaryota > Metazoa > Cnidaria > Anthozoa > Malacalcyonacea > Plexauridae > Muricea > Muricea muricata. The sequence goes on along the minus strand of OY979720.1, from coordinate 15,515,221 downwards.
ATATATAGACTATATACTCTATATAAGAACCAGAAATCCTAAAGTTCTACGAGCTCGTATATTAGATTTAGCACACGAAGGGCATCAGGGCGTCGTGAAGACAAAGCAAAGGGTACGATCGAAAGTTTGGTGGCCCGGTATCGATCGTGAAGTTGAGCAGAGATGTAAAGTGTGCCATGGCTGTCAGATAGTGTCGGAAAAACCCTGCCCTGAGCCGACGAAAAGTAAGGACGGTGTTGCCTGAGGGGCCTGGGCAAGAAGTCGCTGCAGATTTGTTAGGTCCTTTGCCTGGAGGGGAATACTTATTTGTGGTTGTTGACTATATTATAGTAGATACTTTGAAATCGAGATCTTGAAGTCTGCATGTTTTATCTAGAGATATTGTCGGCAGTCTAGATCGTATCTTTGCACGGCATGGCATGGCATGGCATGGCAAGGCATTCCGGTATCTATTAAGACAGAAATGGACCACAGTTTATTTCATCAGAATTCAAGAATTATATGACGACTAATGGCGTCCAGCATGTTACGTCCACTCCTTTGTGACCTCAAGGAAATGGTGAAGTAGAGAGACAGAACCGTACCTTACTAAAGTCCATAAGGATTGCTTATGCGGCTGGCAAAGATTGGAAGAAATAATTGAACTAGCTCCTAATGGCGTATCGAAGTACTCCACACACAACTACTGGTGTGAGTCCAAGTAAGTTATTATTTGGTGCAGAAATTCGAACTAAAGTGCCTTCGAACTAAAGTGCCTAGAGCAGGTGGCTGGAAGGAATGATGGCGTGGCCGAAAAGGACACGTTAATGAAGCAGAAAGGAAAAGTTTACGCTGATCGGAAAAGACGAGCGACAGACAAGGAAATCGAGACAGGAGACGTTGTGCTTGTGAGGAATTTCAAGCCAAAGAATAAACTGTCATCACCGTTTGAGGACGCTCTGTATGAAGTGAAAAGTAAAGACGGAAAGGAAGTTACGGTTGAATCAGAAGATGGCGTAGAGTATCGGAGAAATTCAGCTCATGTTAAAAGATATGTAACCGAAGGGTCCGCCGAGGGAACGACTCCTGAAAAGAATGCTATTGGGAATAAGACGTCCGGTGAAGAGAACCAGAACAAACTTATAGCAGACCTAGAAGAGAGTGTCGTGCACCAAAACGATTTGATGAGTATTTATTATAAAAGTAACAATTAGAGTTCGCTAATGTAGGACGGCGCTAAATTTCGATAGATATACATATATTTAAGATTCTTGGGGAAAAAACGTTGAAAAAAAAAGAACCGTTACATAAGAATTATTAGAAGTATTTTAGGACTGTTTAGAACTATTAGCTTATTAAATTTGAACTCTTACCCTAAATTTAGATATAATAGTAGTTTATAAACAATAGGAAATAACGAACTGTGCATGATTTAATTAGTATTATTGTGTTACATGTTTTGGAAGAAAAGAAGAGATGTAATATATTCATGTATATATAATTAGGATAGAGCATAAAGAGTGCATGCATGATTAAATATTGTACTTCTCCTTGTGTACTTGTTCGAGCATATACTGAGATCGGTTTTACAATATAAGACAATCCGCTGCAATCCTGGGTTGGCATACGCGTGGACATTACAAACGTGTATGTTTTTAGCTATCACCTTGAAGACTGAAAAGATTTAATAAAGATGTACCTTCGCACTTTGATGTAATCTTCGTTCAATTTTTCGGAAAACTTTATCCAATCGTTAATGATTCTCACGATTTCTTTAAATGGCGGACTCTTCGTACGGTCTGACACTCAGCACTCTTGCATTAACTGATGTACGGCCTTCGGACAATTCTAAACATAAAGAACGACCCCTATTATCTTAACGTATGCCTATTGAACAATAACCAATCTTCAAAAAAAAAACTTTACCGGAATAATATCGTCAAAAATTCAAAGTATTTCCCAGGTCACAGAAATTCCTCTCCAATTCCTGGCAAAACACTAAAAATCTTGTAACCGTCCCCCCCCCCTCACCACCACACTAACCGAAATTCAACCTCGTCCCCAGGGTCATCTTTGTGGGCGCGGTGAGGAAATGGATGACCCTGGTAAAGGCTGTGAAAATCTCCAAGATTCTTGGAGGTTTTCGAGCATGCGCCGTCAGTGAATGATGTGGCGCTGACTCAAGTTACTACTGGCACAGAGCATTGGCGTGGAAATTTTCAGATATACAGAAATTTACGCTCACATAAAAACAATATTTAAAAGAATGTTTTTTAATAATGCAAATCGAATACTCTAGAATATCCGATATATCTAGAGAGAGTTACAGAAAGTCCGTACATTTTTAAAACAAAGCATGTTTACCATGTTTGTAAATGCTAGTATGCCGTCAGGCGAGTGAGGCAACTCAGGCCTTTGACAGTCGTACATAAAATTAAAGGACGGGACAAGAGAGTGTGAACCACTGCAAAAACACAACACTTTACAAGGTATTTAAATGCTATATAAATATATTATCCCCGAGCCAACGGCGCGAAGCGCCGTTCCGGGCGTAAGCCCGGGGCGAGGGTTACTAATTAGCCTTTCTCACGACCTGCGAACAGGTGCATGTCTGCCATGTTTGGGTACCGAGTAGCGCGAAGAGCGAGATCTGGTCTGTGGCAAATGTTTAGAACTTTTGTGCTTCGCTGTGATTGGTCAATTTTACGAATTCTGAAATCGACAAAGAAACATGAACGACAAAGTGAACGTGTAACACTTGTGTCTATTTATAACAATATTTTTCGACTCTGCCACAATTAATACATGGTTTATTAAGCTTATCGGGGGAAAAGATCTTCAAAGTTAAACCCATATCGATTTAAGCGAAATACGTACGTTATTTAATGCATAAAATGTCGATATTGAAGCAGCAATTTGTAATTCTTCGTGGCGCCACTGACATCAGTTGGCAACATGAAGTTGTGTATTACACTACTTTTTTCATCTTGGACGTCGTTTTTATGTCTGAATTTCTATCCTATTCGGTGGATACCTTTTTGAAGACTATTGACTGTTAACTATATGCACTACAGTGGCTGGAGTTGAACAAAATAGGTACAAAACGAACAATGGGTGTATTAAACATTTGCCACAGACCGGGAGATGGAAAACACGACAAAAGTTATTTTTTAAAAGCAAACTACAATGTTGGAGTTGAAGTTTTAAATGGTTAAAAATAGGCAGGCAGTTTGATCTTTCGTGGGTAAGTAAAAAGTATAGTTACTTTCATCCTGATTTTGAAAAATGATTTTGAACGAGCGAGGAGCCAACTCAAGGTGAGAACATTTTTGTACTCAATTGCTGGGTTTTCAAATCCGAGCTATGTCAATTCTACTACACCTAAGGTCATATAATTTGGTACATTTTATCATGGACCGTTTCTGCATCTGGATTCGGTAAAAACAAGACACTAGTACAAAAGTTTAAAGGTTTTTTGTTGTTTTTAAAACATGATCGCGATATTGACTCGACAATTTAACGTTCTGTTCCTCGTATAGTAATATTTTCTGAACCCAAGCAAAATGAGGCAAAGGCGAAAATGCTGAAGATTAGTGCGGGATTGCCTTGAACGTTTTGAATTTTGTGTTTTGAATACTGGATAAAGTTGGGTATGTTTAATATTGAGTATTTGTGAGCGAAAATGCAATTTTTGGATTCGAAATATCAGATGAACACACTAGAAAAGTCCTTAAAGTTTAAATACATCGCAGTATTGTGGTTGTACACCTTGTTGCATCTCTAAAACAATTTTGATAACTGTTTGAAGGCAAATAAGTTCAATTTGTGTCCAGATGTGGGATAATTTGGCAGATATTTTTTAAAACCTCGCTGCAAAAAGCCGGTCAAAAACTGGTTGCTATGCGTTGCTGGGGAGAACCCAAGGTTGAAAAACTCCAATATTTACACAAAAATCTGGCTGTCTGCATCTAAAATTACAAAACTGGAAAGCTACAACATATTTTCTCATCATAGCCAATATCTGCGTGCACCATGGTCATAAAAACAAGCAAAAATTGACAAAAACTGTGTTTCAGTATGCCTCCGGGGCTTAAATTCCGGGGGCCCCATTAGATTTGTTCAATTTGTCCCGCGATTCTTCATCCAATGCCGCCTCTATTCTTTTATAATCTCTATGCATTCAATGACATCAAGTGAAGCCAGCAGAAATGACGAATTTGGAGTACCAAGATGGCGGACAATCAGTGAGTTTTCAATAGATAAATAAACTTCCTTATTTTAAGGAAATTTACGGAAATTGAAAACGCTGCTTAAAAGCTTACTCTTACACCCGCAAAGAGCACTGGACCTGGAGTGCCAATATGGCGGCGATGACTTCAAAATTTAATTATGAATGCGTGATCCAGTATTATACCATAGAAATAATAGATATAGAATGCGTACTCCTATCTTTTCTCTGTGAAAAATTTGTCGCCACAAAATGGCGGATTTATAAGGGCAGTTGACTAGTTCCAGACTCCTGAAAGAGAGAATTTCGCGCGGTCGCAAGGAGTGCGATTTGTTTTTGTCAACCAGAGTTTACAAAAAAGACAAATTCGAGACTTTAAATGGAAAAAAAGGTTTAGAAAACGTTTGAATAAAGGAAAACAGATTTTATGGGACTTTTTACGTAAAAGATAACACAAAGAAACGGGAGAGTGCGATAATGCAAATGATAAGAGCAGAAAGTACAAGAAATTGTTTGCGGAGTTTTCAAGGTTGCTGTGACAACACTAAAAAAATGATAAAAATTCACAGGTATGTCTTATCGTTTGAAAATACACATAATTATGTAATGTTCAACACTATTCTAAAAGCTCAAATGGTACCTTTGTTGTTTTAGTCGGAGTTCCTCACTGACCTTAGTTTTGAAAGGCAGTTTTTGACAATTTTAAGCAATCGATATTTACAAACAATCACCTTGTTCGTGCACTGTAAAATATTGTAGTTTACATAACTTCTGTTATCTTAATGTCTTCTAATTTAGCTTCAAAGGTCAATGAAAAAAGCGACAATTTGGTCACTTTTTAAACGAAATGTTCAGTCATATGCATGCATGCAAAGCATTTTCAAAGTAAATCATGTTTACGCAAAACTAAAACCGTCTTTGTATTATAATACACAACTATTATTTACCATCAGTGTGTCACTGTCTTTATCTCATTGTTTTAAGAGAACTGTAATTAAGCTGTAAATTTGTCAAAAGACAATTTTCTATCAGGAACTGCTTTGTTTTACAGACTCTGACGTTTAACTCCTGGTCAAATCCAATATGGCGGATTTATAAGGGCAAATTATTTTAAATTTTAGGCACAGGCTAGGTTACCAAGCACGCATTCTATATCTATTATTTCTATGTATTATACAGATCAATGATGAGCGGAGTTCAAAGTCGTTGCCACTGAGCTTTATTACATCTGGAGAAAGCATGCGCCGCCATCTTTGAAGCCATTTTAATGGCGGCGATTTGCAAAATTGGTTCCCGATTGGTTCCCGGCTACAGGTAGCTACCACTGACCCAAAATGCGATGCTATACGTCCGACAAAGCTCTTCGCCCCCCTGGTTTTTAACAAAAAATTGTTTACGAGATAGCTGGGAAAATAGGATCCATGCACTGGGACTTCCCACAAAACAATAGAAATTTTGTGCACTTGGACAACGGGATTAGTAGCCCTTCAGGACCCTGTTTTTATAATTCAAAGATATAAAATATACCAGAAGGCAATTTCAACTTCCTACATTCAACTGATCCAAGTTATACATAACATAAATATGTACATTCAACGTAAGATTGTACATGTAGTGTATATTCAGGCGCCAAGCTTACAAATTTTATATAGAACAACATTGAACATGAAAATTGAAAAAATAAACTTAAAAGAAAGAAACTCTAATTTTCAAATACCTGTTATTAAAATACAAAACCTTCAAATAGTTCAGCCTGGTGTTCCTCATCAAAAATCTTTCAATTGTCGACATTTTCAAGACTTTATTAATGCTCCGTTCCTTTCCAAGGCCAAGTATATGATGAATAACTTGTACATCTTTGAATAAATCGTAAAAGTCCCAAAAAATTCATCAAAATCATTCTCATTGACAAAAAAATTTACTGCGAAAAAGATCAATATCACATCTAGGGGGGTGTGAAAACCGCTGCGGGCTCAAAATTGAGCCTGGCTAGCGGTTACTACCTTTAGCCGTTGCCATAGATATGACGTCAAATGGCGTGAGATGGCGTCAAGTGGCGTAATGATTCGTCAGAAATCCGCCATGTTTTTGGCTTCAACTGCTTGACTGAAGAGAGATTGGCGTGCTCTCTCCAGATGTAATATAACTCAATGGTCGTTGCTCGTGGTAGTTAGGTAGTAAAAATGGTATGTCATGACGTCATCCTCACTGATCTCAACAATATGGCGTACTATCATGAATGGCTAACACTGATCGGCCAGATTTAAAATTTATTGTTGATTGATTAATTACGAATTCAAGTTATTCAATTGTCAGCAAATATTTAACTTTAGTTAGCTTTATGCACTATAATATTTTGTATTTTTGCAAAAAGTTTTGGGAACTTTAACAACAATTTATTGTTGTAAAAATTAAATAAAAAGCATTTATCAGGTCAACAAATATAGAGTCAAGCAAGCAGCGAAAGGAAAACGAGGAAGCTGAAGTGCTGAACGTTTAGCAAGGCGAAACGGGCGTAGACGACGACAAAGGCTCGAGGAGATTGCCGAAGAAGACTGAAGAGAGATTAATTCGGGGAAAATACAGAGAAGCGCCGACAATTGACTATGGCGTGAAACACAAGGCAAGTTTGTTGATAATGTTGATAACGGCGTAGCCGTACTCATCCAGTCTACTCACAGGCGGCCCAAACGCGCGCTAGACTGTAACAATTATTGTATATTTGATATATAGAAAAATATATCACTAAAGTTTAAAATGAAATTTACTTGCCTATTTGATTGTGTGTACTGCTTTTGTTGTTATTTTGCTGTTATAATATTTTTTAAACGCTTTACAGTCGATGGTTGCGACGAGTCACTTGTGTACATATAATAAGTAAAAGGCTGCAGACTCCCGCCCGTCGTTCCGTCGACGCGAGAACTTTGAGTCAAAAATTCGCCCACTTAAATAACTCCATTCTCAAAAAAAAGTCGTCAGCATGTAGACCAGATGCCGTTCTTCGAAAACACTACGATACTTTGCCGAGATCCACACGATTTCAACAATTATTCAACGATGAAAATCAAAATCGCTTTTATGTCGAACTTGAAAAGACCGATCACTGCTACGGCGGCAGCTTGGCAGCCAGGCCTTCTTGACCGTTGGGATTTACAGGGGGGGGCAGACGGCGCCAGCGCGCAGCAAGCAAATACCAAGCAAATATTTCCGGTAACAGACAGCCAATCGCTACGGAGCTAGAGACATAGGTTGTTGTCATAGCAACACGACAATTGTTATTCTTTCTGTATATTTTTTCAAAATGACAAAATATTGAGTTTTTAATCCTTGTTTTATTGACAATTTTTTTAAATGGCACAACATTTGTCATCGGTATGTTATTACGCCTAATGTAAGCTTAAATTTGGTATAAAATACGACCTATTAAATGTATTAATTACATTAATAATAAGAAGACAGTCTTGCATTTACAAAACATAAACTTACTCTGGAATTTAAACAGTGAGTAGACTGGATGAGTACGGCTGCGCCGTTATCAACATTAACAACAAACTTGCCTTGTGTTTCACGCCATAGTCAATTGTCGGCGCTTCTCTGTATTTTCCCCGAATTAATCTCTCTTCAGTCTTCTTCGGCAATCTCCTCGAGCCTTTGTCGTCGTCTACGCTCGTTTCGCCTTGCTAAACGTTCTGCTTCCTCGTTTTCCTTTCGCTACTATCTTGACTCTATATTTGTTGACCTGATAAATGCTTTTTATTTAATTTTTACAACAATAAATTGTTGTTAAAGTTCCCAAAACTTTTTGCAAAAATACAAAATATTATAGTGCATAAAGCTAACTAAAGTTAAATATTTGCTGACAGTTGAATAACTTGAATTCGTAATTCTTGGGTTTCACTGGAACCTTTTTCAGTAATTCTGAGTGGGGGTCAACCCAAAATGTATTGATGATTGTACTGCACTGGAGCAAGCAAATCTCACGAAATTGCACATATTTGCTGCCAAACACAAGGTCAACACATACAGTGAAAATTCTTTTCAGTCTGATGACAGTGTATCGATTTGGAGTTGACCCCCAGTGAAATTTATGACGTCACGTGAAACCCAAGAATTAATCAATCAACAATAAATTTTAAATCTGGCCAATCAGTGTTAGCCATTCATGATAGTCCGCCATATTGTTGAGATCAGTGAGGATGACGTCATGCAACCGATCCGAACGTTGTATTCCAATAAAATTACTGGTTACAACGTTTGATAATTCCAGTAGTTACTGGAATTGTCATTTCATGCATATAAAATGAACCCTGACCCATACCCCAACCCTGACCCTAACAATCCCAATAATTTATTGGAGACAATAATTTTATTGGGATACAACGTTCGGATCGGGTGCGTCATGACATACCATTTTTACTACCTAACTACCACGAGCAACGACTTTGAACTCCGCTAATACAAAATTAGTAACCCTCGCCCCGGGCTTACGCCCGGAACGGCGCTCGGGGATTAAGCAATACCGACGTTTAAATAAAGCAAAAATTGCCATTGGTGAATGTGGCAAAAACGCAATAAACATGTGGTGACGATGAAGGACTATATTTTTTCATAAAGGTTGACCATCGTATATATTCTTATTCTAGCGAGTTTCCAAACCATCTCTCCTATTCAATATGCAAAAATGATCCGAGTTTAGAGGCCAGCTAGTTCTACGTTAATATTCTGAACTGCTGCACATCATGCAGTAACGCTGTATGCGTTCTTGTAACGTTCCCGGCCCTGTGTACGAAATACATTCCGGCAAGGTATTCCATGCCACTGGCAAGTCCTCGGGCCATTTCTAAAAGTTGTAATGGCTTTAACACTCCATCGTTTTCCTAGAAACCGTGCATGAGATTTTATTATAATCGTAGTGATAAAATATTTAATTGAATTGCATCACGGCATTCTCTTTGAATATTGCTGTATTTCAATTTACTTTTAGATATCTGTCTAAGGATCCGTTTTCCATAAATTCTGTTACAACTAGCAACGGTTGACCTTACAGGAAGCAAAATTCGTTTGCTATATACCAAGTTTCAGAGACGTGATAATGCTTAAACTGGTGCAATTGTACGAATGACTATGCCGTATAGAGAATTAGAGAATATACTCGTGAACTGCAAATTGCTCATTGTATCATCTTCTACATTGAAAGTCTGCCGTCGAACTTCCATGCCGCACATCTATTGTGTACACCCGCGCTATATATTGAACTTACTTCTAGTTACAACACCTTCCAACGTGATTACATTCAAGTTCTTAAACTGCCCTATCACAGATGCTTCAATGAGAAAGTCTGTTCTGCTCTTGTGGTCTGCCCCGAACTGGTAAGAAAGAAGTAAAGAATTGCAGAGTGGTATTTTTCCAAACATAGCTGCCCTTCGGCTCATTACATTCAACACAACAACAAAACACCTTTATTGGTGTAAAGCCCCTTCTACAATACTCTTCGACATCGCAAACAACACTATTCAAATCTATGGAACTCCCTCATATTTATACGCGCTACTTACGGTGATCTTTTCAAAGTGTTATTATTCTCACAGGAGTTTGAACAATTATTATAAACTCATCAGACCATATTCTTTTGTTTTTCGTCGGTTTTTAATTTTTCCGTAATAACCTTCTTCATCCTAAAAGCAGGCGGTTCTTGAAGGTTATTACGAAAAATAATAACCAGTTACTGGGTTATTACGGAAAATAATAACCGGTTACTGGGTTATTATGGAAAATAATAACCTCAGAAAACTTTACGTTCAAAATCAGCTTATTACAACAAAGCTCGCTTAAAACATACATTTCAACTCTTTCAAATCTTAATTGTCCACGTATTACACACATCTTCAAATAAACAGAGTTCCAGTACATAGATTGTATCGTTATGTAAAGCAAACCAAGCCATGCAGTGAGTTCTAACTTCAAAAAGTGATATCGAATCATTGAGCTGGGCCGGCGACACGAACTGTAAGGCCAAGCTTCGAAGGCTTTTACCGCCCATTCGTCTTTGTAACGAGTTGCTAAAACAACAGACTGTATAATAATTCGTCTAATGACGAAGGTCTAAGCTATCAGACCTTCGTCACTGTCGTCCATGACAGACCGCACACTAGTAGGACAAAATTTACGCGATCTAGCTTTGCATGAACGCCTATTTTACATGAATTCATGATGCGTTGGATTGACAATTGCAACAATAGAATTAATTTTCCTTTACTAATACAACAACACAAAGTGCCATTGAAATTAAACCTATTCAATATATACTTCCCTGGTTCATAAAAGATTTGTGCCTAAACAATGAACGAAATGCGCTATAGAATTGAATTTGATGAGCATATAAACTCGGGTATCGGTTTTTATTTAACTGTAAAGATTTATTAAACTTCACAGTTAAATAAAAACCTCTCCCTCGTGCTTTAACCTATATGTAAAAACAAATTATATGCTTGGAAACCCTTGTCAACTACGCTATTACAAACTAATAGCATGGCTTTTCGGGAGATTAGTGATTAAATGGCCCCTTTCCCTCAGGAGGTTTGTCGAGTTCCACAAACCTCCCTCGGGTTACGGGGCCATTTAATCACCAATCTTTCTCAAGCCATCCTATTACTTATAATAAGTTTTATTGCCAATGTCTTTTAACGACGATTAAAAAAGATAAAGTAGAAAAGATAACTTCCAGCTGTTGTTATACTACTTTTATTTCCCTTTATATAATTATGCATTTCTATGAATTTCAAAGCACTCCAATCCGAGACAGCCCAAAAAGAGTGGAAAATATTAAAGTACTTTGACTCAACTTCAGTTAGTTCAGCTTAACTTTTGTTTTGGAAGAAAACTCGTTCTGCATGCCCCGAAGAGTCAGGTCACACAGATAATTTTGGAGTAGGTGTTGGAGTAACAGAATGACGATTAAACCACGGACATACAGACTTACAGTTACATGTTTGTTTGTTTGTGCTAGCATAAAAATAGTCAAAATAGCAGTTTTAGGCCAATAGTAAGTAGTATACCAAGCAATACAAGTCATATTGACGACTCTTGATGTCCACGACCAGATGAAGCTGCCACTGCCATCGGGTGAATGACGGTCGAGTTTTCTCGACATCGCAGCAGATCAATCGCTTTCTCGCGTAGGCTTTGGTACGTAAAGAAATAGACGATGGGATTGTAGATATTGGACGTTTTTGCGAAGAGGGACGGGTACTCGTGATAGCCGAACGGAATCGTGGCACCAAACAATACAACGACGGTCGACATGATAGCATAGGGTGTCCACGCAAACATGAAGCCTGAAATCATGAAGAGAAGTTGTTTCGCCGTCTTCACTTGTGCTTCGTAACTCTCTTTGGTGGCCTGCGCTTCGGAGCCCCACATCGTGTCCGCGTTGAGGTAAATTCGCCGCACGATAAAGAATATTTTACCATAGGAAAACGAAATTGCAGTAACTGGGAACACGAAGAAAACGACTAGAAGGAAGAAGCAGTAACTGCTGTTACTAGCTGAGCTCGAGACCCAAAGAATGGAGCAGTGGAGGCCGAATCCTTCGAAGGTGTACTCCGACCAGCCCATCAACGGAAAGCAACTAGCTAGGAAGGAAACAGCCCAAGAGGCCGTGACCATATAAAAAGCTTTTCTGACCGAGATCACGTTCGGCGTAACGCTGGACAGTGTAACGTATCTCTCGATAGCGTGGAGAGATAGTTGCACAATCGAAGCGAGGCCAATCCAGGTGGAGAAGAAACCGTAAAAGACGCAGCCAGCATAGCCCGACGTCCACCTCCGAGACACTGCCGAGGCAAACCCAAGCGGACATACGAGCGAGGACATCACAAAATCTCCGATGGCAAGACTGAGAATGAGAACGTCCTTTGGTTGGGTTAAAATCCGCCAGCGCCACTTTAAGTAGGTCAGAGCCACCAAGCCGTTAGAAACAGAACCAAGTAAGGCAATGATGGCGTAGGAAAATGCCAAAACTACTGAGCCTCCTAATGAAATAGACATATTCCCCCTGGATCAAATAAATCATATCAAGTGTTAGCACATATACATTCGGGACCCCGAAAATACTTTTCCGACAATTTTATGGCTAGTGTAGCCAACAACCCAAAAAACAAATTATTTCTAAACAAGTTCGTCCGCAGAACAAGAAGATATGAATACCACCCTTATAAGCAGAGTCACTACAAGCAAGTTTCAACTTTAATCGAAGGACAGTCAATAAATGTGTTCGTACGCGGCAGTATTATACAGCGAAGTAGCTTGACAGTGATGTGAAGGTCATAAAAATAACGTTTTAAGAGAGCTTTACATTAAAACTAAACGGATTGAATGCACTTCATGAATTCGTTGAATCAAAAATCTTTCGTCCCACGAATTTCCTACCAAGTCTATTGACTCGGTTGACAACGAACCCAATCATATAATTTGCCTATTATTTGTTTTGAAAATCCTTACCTCCACTTGAATCGTTTTAGTCGGTACTCCACTGGAAAAAAACTGTTTTAGTATTGCAAGGGTTACAGTACTTAACGGAACAAGCACAAAACAAAGCAATCTCTAACACGGGCACCAGATGCTTTATATAACTATGGCCTTGTTCGAATGTGTGATACACGACTGTCCGTAATTAGAATTTTTTAATTTGCAAGCTAATATGGGGTGTCTTTCTATACGAAAAACTCAATTAATCATATATTTGACGTTGTATCAGAAATTAAAGAAATTCATTTATTTGACAAGCACACTTTTTTGAATGAGCAAAATATTTCTAGAGTTTGGAAATTTTTATTGTCAACTTGGCACGAGCGACTCTGTTAAAATGCAATCGCTCGCTTTCTGCTTAGCAACAGAACAAAGCGGCTCGTATTGTAATCATTCAGTCAAAACTCACAACTCTAGAAATATATTTCCCATTCAAAAAAGTGGTAGCAAGCCAAGAATAATCCCTGTGCTATATAGTGAAAGCGACAAAACACAAAGGCGACAAAAACGTATAATATGCGAATATCTTAAAACTGGGGCGATCGACGTTGATTGAAATTGGATATTAACTACAGTTAGAAACTAGAAATCTTGGATGCTGCATGCAATCCAAAACCTTTTATACTACACATGTTTCGAAAACCGAATATGAATTTAGAATTTCGAGTCAATAGGTTTCTTCTATAAGTACCTTCGACGTCACAACTTGCTTTGTGTTTTTGTCACGAAGCTTTTCCACATGCAGTAAAATTTCCCACTAGACACGTGTACCCCGTTTGCCATGAACCATTAAATATATTTGTTGCACAAGAATATTTTCCAGCCTTAGTACAAATTAGTTATGTGACCTATTTCCAAGTTTATTAATTAACATTCAGTTTAAAAAATTTATCTAAATTGCTTACTTCATAAGCTGCAGCAAACGTTATACTTATTGATACATTTAACTTTTGGCCTCGCAGACTTAACGGTCGAGTTTTCTAGATGTTAAGTCAAAGACCCTGTGACACAACGGTCCATCTTAGCTCTCAAACTAAATCCATCCCGAGAAACGCTTTTCGTCTGTTTTAAGATGTTATCTTTTTGGAGTAATATGATTGATGTGTAGTTTCAGGTACATACACGTACGAACGGTACACGATATCAGCATTGTATATATAGACACTAATCGCTAAGTATTGAAATTATCTGGATAGCTTTTACTGCAGACATCATCTTTGTTACGATGCAACTTTAAATGTACAGCAGTTTATCTACAATCTAACCGTATTGTAAACTACAGTCATGCTTTCCACTTTTGTGTCTTCCATCAGACAGCATCAGGTAGCAACATGAAAGTACACTTTCTTGTCCATTTAGACTTATTAACACAGAGAAACCAGTTAGTTTTGAAACACGCCAAAGCCAGCAAGTACATATTATACATTTCCAGATTTTCCAATGTCCCCACCTTATCACAACGCAAGCAAACTTCAAATTCTTACCGACTGCTCTCGTTTCAACATCATATCCTCGCTCATTTCTTTTATTCTCATATAAATTTTATGCCGATGTCCCACCAACCTAACACCGACTTTCTGTAACAGTTCATCTTCCGTAAGTTCAGCAACGTCTGACAGTTCCTGATAACCCGCCTTCGAAAAATTTGTCGCATACATTCCCATCTTAATGGCTTCTAACCAATCTTTTACGGAACTGAATGTTGAATAGTCCAATGGCTCTGTCCTGAGAAAAATATAAGTATGGTTTAGATTCGGCCTGCAGTATATACTGTGGCAAAAATAAAAGGAAGATAATTATCTGCTTTCGACAGAGGAAAAAACTGTCTAACAAGAAAATAGACTGGATTAACTGGGAAAAAAACGAGCATTTTATAGTGTCAAGGGTTCGTTCGAATTTCTTGGCATGGCCGTGGAAAATCGATAAGCGAGGGATTAATATTCATATATTCGGATTCCAATTTATTAATTTATTTTAAAACTGGAAGTTTTACCGTTTCAAACCCGAATATAAGAATATTGGCCCCTTCCGACTTATCGATCATCCGGAGAGTGCGAATATTGGATTTAAGATAACATCTTTTTCGATTTTTTCAACAAAAATTCGTTCATTAACATACCATATTTGCCGTAATCAAAACACACGTTCCCTGACTAAATTTTGATTAACGAGTTTTCGACAACCTATACGAGCTTTAGACTGCAATTAAGTAGTCGAATGTTGTTAAAAAAAATTAGTCGGAGAATTTGCGCTTTAATTATGTAAATCAACCTGGCTACGCTATCTAGGTCCATCTTTTCCAAACGCTTGTCACTTTGCGCAATGCTCAACTTGCTATATACAGACTATATACTCTATATAAGAACCAGAATGTATACAAAAGATACATAAACCTGTATGTTTTTTAGCTATCACCTTGAAGACTGAAAAGATTTGATAAAGATGTACCTTCGCACTTTGATGTAATCTTCGTTCAATTTTTCGGGAAACTTTATCCAATCGTCAATGATTCTCACGATTTCTTTAAATGGCGGACGCTTCGTACGGTCTGACACCCAACACTCTTGCATTAACTGATGTACGGCCTTCGGACAATTCTAAACATAAAGAACGACTCCTATTCTCATAACGCATGCCTATTTGGCAGTAGCCAATCTTCAACAAAAAAACTTTACCGGAATAATATCGTCAAAAAAATTCAAATTATTTCCCAGCTCACAGAAATTTCTCTCGGACTCCTGACAGAACACTAAAAACCTTGTAACCTCCCCCCCTCACTAACCGAAATTTGCTTCATATTTTTTCAAGAATCGACTTCACCAATAATTTGGTTGTAATGTATTTTCCCATAGACGAATAAGATAAATATTATATACACTGCGACCCACGATATTAGTTTTATAAGATATTTATGCCGCACGTGTTCAAAATGAGCATTCCTATTTATTAAAACTTACGAACATCAAAACAAAGTCGTGAGAAGATCTTTACGATGTTGATATTTGATGTTAGTCACATGACTGAAAATACATGGCGCTGTTCCATATTTCAGGCGGACCACGCTATTGGTTTTAAAATTATGACAAGAGACGCCTGCTAAGGCGTTCACTCCGCCTGCCAAAACGAAAATGAGCACAATGCCAGGTAGCGCTGTAACTAGAGAGTTCATTGGGGGTGGGGTATATTCACTTATTTCTGTTCTGCCTAACTAATTCCTTTTTAAATCAATTATTATTAGGGTACCTTCAAGGCATTTTAAGACATTGCTAGCACATCTTTTGTAATCACTAAGATAACCAAAAATCAATGTCTGAGTGACCTGCCGAGTAGGATTGCATTTTTTGGAATTTAATTTAAATTAAAGACTTTCATAGTACATATGTTAAACAAGATTCTTTTGTCATAATACCACCAACATATAGCTGTTTTATTTTGCAAGTAAAGAAAATTTTACTAAAAGTGTATACAATACATCAATATATTAACCTGATAGCATCATTTAAATCTATTCTGTAGCACACTGCCTTAAGTCTCCACCATATAATTTGTTGGGAACTTTAAACTAACACATGTATTTCTGGAATTGGAATGTAAAATATTTCTTACCTATTATAATTATGAGATCCCACAAGCAAATAAATCATTTTGCACGAAATATTAGCATCTCAACATAGGTAGAAATAGAAAACCAAGGAAAGAAATTACAACGTGTTTAGAATTAGGAACACATTTCCTAGACTCACTCCTTAATCATGGAATGATGTAGTCTATCAAAATTTGCCGTTTTAAAACATTTCTGGAGCAATGTTTTGATAAAGAACCTTCCTGTTTGTTTTTGTTAACTATTACATGTTAAAAATTGTGTTTTGTATATAGATATTTCTGTAGAATTTGCGTTTATTCTTGTGTAGAAATTTCTAGATTTCCTTAAAAGTAGGAACACAACAGAAAATGACGGAAACACGCTCTCAAAACTTCCCCGCGATACATCGCTCCTCGGTAAAGTTTCGCGGTGGATCTCAAGCATTTTTTGCCTCAATCCAGTTCCAAACGTTCACTCCACGACAC
The DNA here is from genome assembly GCA_963855995.1 of Muricea muricata. NCBI lineage: Eukaryota > Metazoa > Cnidaria > Anthozoa > Malacalcyonacea > Plexauridae > Muricea > Muricea muricata. The sequence continues at coordinate 15,498,420 of OY979720.1, read as the reverse complement.
CAGTGGAGGTACTTTTAGAATTATTATTGCTTATCAGGAATCCATCATTGCTAGTTTTGAAGATATATTGCAAAGCAAACTTTCTCAAAATGTTGATAGACGTTGATCATGATAATTTACGAACAGTTCTCCTTCAAACGCCTAATACCTCCCATTTTTATCCATTTTAGAAGTCCAGAATCCCGCTTTACCGCCGTTCCATGTACTCTTTGAAAAATCCTTCAACTATGACACCAAGTTCGTTTATTTTCTAACTAAAACATTCTCTTGTTTTTACCTATGCCGTTTTTGGTTAAAGAATGTCGTTTCCACTTCCAATTAAGTTAAAAACGACGTCTCATCGTGTTATCATATTTTTAAAACTAATAGCGTGGTCCACCTGAAATATGGAACAGCGCCATATATTTTCAGTCATGTAACTAACATCAAATATTAACATCGTAAAGATCTTCCCACAACTTTCTTTTGATGCTCGTAAGTTTTAATGAATAGCAATGCTCATTTTGAATACGTACGGCATAAATATCTTATAAAACTCATAACGTGGGTCGCAGTGTATGTTATATATTGAGGTTCCATAAATTTGTACTTTAAACGACGAGAGTTAACATATTTGTAAGTTTCTTAAGCAGTTTCGAAAAAGAGTTTTCTCGTAATCTAAATTTTTCTACATACTATACCCACAGATGAATCACAAAAGTTGTCATACTAAAATAGGCTGATGCAGAAGCAAGACCGCAAGAGCTTTACGGGCACGTCAAGTTCTCCTCCACTCACCATTGGTGCTGGTAGCCTATATCCTGCATCAACTCTTTTCATAACCTGTAAAATAAACAACCGACGTTTTAGGTTATATTCGGTACCTGGAAAACATATAGGATACAACTAACGTATCGAATGAGTAAACTAAAGCACAGACATTAAGTTTGATTTCGTTTTGCGCCTTAAACATGTTCACAATATTTTTTTTTGAAAGTAATGGCAAACCAAAACTTCCAAATTCCGATCAACCGATTTTAATTTGCTGTTTGAATACATATATAACATTTCACGACCGGAAGTTAGGAACTTTGAGCATGAACTTAAGAACTTTTACAACAGTGCAAATTCTGCTAGGGATTTGCAACTTTCTTCAGGGGACTTGCGAAGGAGTTTTTCAAAATTGCAACAGTAATTAGAAAAATTCCAAATAAGTTCGATACTTAAAATAGGAACGCTTCGCTATTCAAGTTCACTACTTGCTACAGCCTGTGATTTTGCTATCAGTTTAATTTACGACGGTCGGTGACAATCTCAATTGGAGTGGAGAATAGTATATAGGTTTGGAGAAAGCCCTTTAAAAGAACGTAAATCACTTACAACGCTAACAACGATTAACCATCAATGTTTTCATCTGGTTGCCACAGATATTCTGGTGAGATGACTTCAGTTTAAGAACTCATAGTAGTATACGGCATATACTTACTTCTTCGTTACCCCAATTCCAATACGGTCTTTCGGCGAAGGACATTGTTTCCCAAAGAAGAATACCATAACTCCAGATGTCGCTCGCTGTTGAGAATTTACGATACGTTATGGCTTCCGGAGCTGTCCATCGCACGGGAATCTTACCTCCCTGGAAATATAAATATCAAGTTATGAGGAAATTTGAAGCCGGACAAAAGATGCCATATACAATGATGATCCATGCAGTAATCACATCGTTTGATTGTACCATGTCTAATCCTACACTCAGTTGCTAACTGTTTTGTCTGATTTTTCATTCTCTAAATGATGTACACAGCTGTCAACTGTCTTACAACGGGCGCACTGACCTGTGTTTCATACTCTGACTCCTCAGTCTTCCCAACATCTCTGGACAAACCAAAGTCAGCGACTTTACAAGCAAGATTTGCATTAACTAAAACGTTTCTTGCAGCTAAATCCTGAAATGTTAAACATAATAAGTGGAGTGTGTTGATAATCCTTATTGAGTTGAATAAGGAAACGCAGTTGAAACTGATCCAGTCGAGTCAAAGGTTTCATTAGCGCGCCTATGGCAATGACCTCGGGGAGGAGGACAGAACATTAAAGGAACCCGACGTACCCGTAGAACAATAAAAACCTGCAGTTTTTAGTAGAACGTTCCTGCGTGAGTATTCACTTCACATACAAATTTTAGAACTTCGAAGCAAAGATAGAATCTCCGATCTCGCACACGCATAAGCACAAACATAGTTAATAGAAGGAAACTTATTAGAATTTGGGAACTTATTAGAATTTGGAAACTTATCAGAATTACAATACTAGTCATTATCTATGCTTTTTCTCTGGTTTATGCAGAAATAAGGTTCTTCATCGTCACGTGGGTATTATATTATCGTCTAGCTACAGTATTAAGCAATACCGACGTTCAAATAAAGTTAGGCATCCGCGATATGAACAATTGGGCAATTCAAAAATTGCCATTGGTGAATGTGGCAAAAACGCAATAAACATGTGGTGACGATGAAGGACTATATTTTTTCATAAAGGTTGACCAGCGTATATATTAGGGACCTTACGATTTATAGGACGGCAACGGCGACAAAACACTTATGATATAGCTTAGCAAAGCATAGAAGTTGTTTATCATCAATCGCATAAGTTCAGTTAACACATGTTACCAACACTTTGGTTGAAGACATGAGCTACATGTTTGAGAAGAGTTCTTAACTAGATCGAATTTAAAACTCCACCGGCTAAATTCAATACGCCTGCGTTAATACAGTACGTGAAAATATTTGATTTGCCGTTGTCAACAATACGACAGCCGCTTTTCAAATATTCAAATGCATTGTTCACAACTATAATTATTCACTTCTTTTCAATTGACTGTTTGTCTTAGGACGTTGCCGTGACGTTGACGTTCTCTAAATCGTAAGGTCCCTATTCTTATTCTGGCGAGTTTCCAAACCATCTCTCCTATTCAATATGCAATAATGATCTGAGTTTAGAGGCCAGCTAGTTCTACGTTAATATTCTGAACTGCTGCACATCATGCAGTAACATTGTATGCGTTCTTGTAATGTTCCCTTACCCTGTGTACGAAATGCATTCCGGCAAGGTATTCCATGCCACTGGCAACTCCTCGGGCCATTTCTAAAAGTTGTAATGGCTTTAACACTCCATCGTTTTCCTAGAAACCGTATAGATTTTATTATAATAGTAGTGATAAAATATTTAGTTGAATTGCAACACGAAAAACAATTTGACATGCATTCTTTTTGAATAGTACTGTATTTCAATTTACTTTCAAATATTTGTCTAAGGATCCATTTTCCATAAATTCTGTCACAATTAGCAACGGTTGACCTACAGGGTGCAAAATTCGTTTGTTATATACCAAGTTTTAAGAGACGAGACAAAGCTTAAACTAAGAATTACAGAATATACTCGTGAATGAAAATTGCTCATTGTTATCATCTTTTACATTGAAAGTGCGCCGTCGAACTTCCATGTCGCACATCTATTGCGTACACCTGGGCTATATTTTGAACTTACTTCTAGTTACAACACCTTCCAACGTGATTACATTCAAGTTCTTAAACTGCCCCATCACAGATGCTTCAATGAGAAAGTCTGTTCTGTTCTTGTGGTTTGCCCCGGACTGGTAAGAAAAAAGTAAAGAATTGCAGAGTGGTATTTTTCCAACCATAGCTGGCCTTCATGGCTTTGCAACCACAACAGTGCATGCATTTACACTGTCTGAAAGTTTTTTGTTAAAATCAATGTGTATTCACACATATGCATATAGTACCTTGAGAGTTTTAATGGCAACTTTAGTTGATGGCTGTCCAGGAAGTTTCATTTCTCCTTTGTAAACATCACCAAACTCCCCTACCATGTCAAACAAACATGATTAAAAAAAGCTTATGGAAACCACAGTCACGCATACTATGTTGATATTTCTAGTATTCAAGTTGTGTGAGCACCAAGCTAGGAAGTACAATATAATACCAATTAATGTGACTGATTGATTGACTGTTTATATCAATGAAATACAGTAATATAAAAATGGATATTTCAACGCCTTTTATTGACCCTTAGCACTTTCTATTTGCTGCTTTTCGTAATATAACTAAGAGCTCTCCCTCGAAGGGCCTTTGTGTGCTTTCAAATGCACTACCGATATTGGCAACGTTATGTAGACATTAACACTAAAAAATTTGCCATTGTAATTCATCCTGGGGTTAGCATGAGGGCTTTGTAGCGTTTCTAGCTTATGGGTGTAGTAGTTTTAGTACTCTTTTCAAATGTCAGACAATCTTTAGAAACTAAACAATTTGAAAAACAATTTAAGTTTACCATTTTTCGGGTCACTATTTATTCAGACAATCCCTATAAGCAGAACTGAACTAGAACATGTTTTCCATAAAACGCAGTATGTACTTTATTAGCAGTACCTCCACCAATAATGGCATCAAATTTGATCACATTCCTGTCTAGTTCTTTCGCAAACTCCATCACCGCCCTCTCAGGATTGTCATAGGTCGTTGGATCAATATAATTCTTCACACCAGGAATGAGAGGAATACCTAAACAAAATACGTATCATAAGCATGTGATATTTTACTTCGTGCAAACACTACAGTACGCATAGTATTTATTTCAGTTTATCTAGCTTCCGCACGAGCTGGGGCAGGGTCGCCAGAACAACTTATGTCAATTACTGTGATTCTGATTTCCAATTACAGGTATTCTAAAGGGAATGGAAAATTTATTTCTGAGAGTTTTGGCAATATAGGGGCACAAGGGAATATGGTTAAATTTTTCAAGTTAACTAAGCGAAAATTTTGAATGAAACACCAGAACTCGTATCTCCCGTTAGACACCCTAATTTTTTCCATGTTTTTAAATTGTAAGGAAAAACTAAAAAGATGGGTGCAAAGTTGTTTCCTTTTTCTCTAACATTTCAAGCAAGTGAGTTAAATATTAGTTAAACAATTTGACCACCGAGAGACCCCTGAACTCAAAAGCTCTGGAAATATTTTAACCTAGCTGTGGACCGAATTACTTTTGACATAGATATAATCAAACTGTTGTAACGGTATAAATTTGTGTTAGCAAACAAAGGAATAACTAACCTCCACCACGTAAACGTTGGCTGGCTCGAAACCGTTTCGTTTTGCGACTAAACGACAAAAATAAGACTTTTAGAGATCTGTAGTTAGACAAACGGCTAAGTTTGAATACTTTCTTTGGGATGAAAATGAAATTATCAACCGTTACATACTGTATCTATTCGGCATATTCAATATGATACATTTTTTCGATGACAGAAATTTGGCTGTTAGATTTACCGATTATTGTAATCACATTGTTTGACGTTTGACCACAATAGCGCTTGAAGCTTACAGTACAACCGTACGGTCAAACTGTCACACTGGCAGCGGTTCGCTTCCACATCCAACCGTCAACACATTGACTCAGTTATCTAGCGGAACGTCCTACGATTAAGGTATTTATCCAATTACCGCCTGTCCTAAAGTGTCTCAGATTAGCATTTAAAATGTCTGCGAAGAAAGAAAGTATACTGTACGAGCTAATCCTGTTGGCGCAAACATTAAGCTGAAACATGCGACTCATTTCAAAGTAGTGTAACCATTGATCTATACAATACTGGAGTACCAAGATGGCGGTCAATCAACATTTTCAATACGTAAATAAATTTCCTTATTTAAGGAAATTTACGGAAATTGAAAACTCTGCCTAGAGGAGAGCCTAGAGTACCAAGGAGGCGGCGCTGAACTTCAAAATTTAATTATGAATGCGTGATCCAGTATTGTACAGATCAATGACTGTAACTCTAGATCAATGCACACTTACGACTAACCGTTTAATCAAACATATTGCAAGAATGAGAATAACGATAATTAAGATAACTACAACCACGGGAACTGCAACGACAACTGTAAACGGAAGACCTTCCGAGTCCGAGGCTCCTGTAAACAACAAATAACAAAAAACCTAATTTGTACATACAAGATGCAATTTCACCTTCATTAGAAGTTTTTAATCTGATTTAAATTTTGATATACCTTTTTTATATAACAAAGTTATACGTTATGTTGTTATCCATAAAACGTTATAACATTACAATACATTTTGTTTTCTTTAGCTACGTTTGTAACACGGCAGCCTTTTTAAACCTTGTGGACTAGTATATTCAGATGTACAGTACCGTTTAGGACGTAAGCGAACGTTACACGTACATATTTTATACCATTTTACTGAAGATTGTACCCGTATATGGTTCCTCTTCAGAGAATTCACAGGAGAAAATAAATTTCAAAAATTCCTCATAAATATGCTTCTAAGCCTCATTAATAATTCATAAGCAAAATACAAAGAGAAATCATGACCCGTATCGGTTCTATATATTTGATATAGACTTGCGCCAAATTTCTTGTTTGATTTTTGCAGTTTAAACAACACCAATGTCCAAAATTTTGATGATAGTGAGTGTATGGAATGATTCGGTTTAGAAGCAACATACAAACCGCGGAATTCGGTTTATATCAGATCTATAAACACTCGGCTTCGCCTCGAGTTTATAAATCTGATATAAACCTCCGCCAAGGTTTGCATATATTACATACAGTGGTAAAACCACTAAATATAATAAATATATATAGACTGATCTTTTCGATTGATGATAAGATAAGATGGATACCGCGGAACTAAAAGACAAATCTATACGTGCTGTTTGTTGGAGCGATTCATGCCAAAACACAGATAGTCAGAGCTTTCCTGACAAATTTTTAACCCTTTTTAATCACGAACTTATAAACCACAAGCATACCTTCCGTTTTGATTTTCTTCTTAAATCTTGCCCAATTCGTCATATTAATGTTTTCACTGTTTTCATTCTTGGAATAAATTACGAACAGATACTCCGTGTCTTCTTCCAAACCTTGTATGGTCACATTCGTGTAGGTAAGATCATTCTGGGACGGTTTAAACTTCACCAACCGTCCACACGGTTCATCGCATGGTGCACTCGTACTCCGAGATGGACATTTATTGCATTTTATGTCATAGTGAACATTCTGGCTGGTCGTTCCGGTAGTTTTCGGCTTGTTCCAAAGCAACGTAATCGAGTTTTCGGTTTTGTCAATAAATTTGACATCTTTCACAACAGAAGGAATTCCTACGAACGAGAAATCACTTTATATTACTGGTAGCTTGAAGCTTGTCACTTTTAATATTGCATATTTTTCCACCCCTCCTTTTCTAACAGCTTATTAATCAATAGTTTTTTCAGAGAAACCAGAACTAAGCAAGGCTTATCACAATTTATTATATAGACTGCCAACGGATATTAAGTATTCTGTAATCTGATTGGCTCATCTACGAGTAGGATATTAGCTCATATCCTACAAGTACAGAAACCAAGATGGCGGCTGAAAGTTTTTCTATCGCACAAAATCTTGTTCTGAGTATTTTGCGAGCCTTTCTTGGCTGTAAGTACAACACATAAGCCAAGATAAAGTTTTTGAAGGTTAGTACTTGATTTAAATGTCACCTAAACAAGTATAAAATACAGTTTTTAACGAATTAATACTGAACAAGTCTCCCGAAAGCTGGGAAAGATTTTAATTGTTTTGAATTGCTATAATAACAAAATTGTGCTCAATTTTGAGTTCAACAAGCGCTTGTTTCGCCCAAAACATTCATATTTTTTAAGAGTTTGAAGCTTTTGGCAAAATTTGTTAAGACATTTTAAAATAACGATAAGTAGTGTCTTATACGGTATAAGCTCAAGTTGTTTACATTGCTAAACTGACTATATTTTAGTAAAATATAACTGCACTGGGACGTTTTTTGGCAGCAGTTGTCTATATCATCAAACAGTTATTCTACTCACTCTCATCGTGTATGAGCGATAGCCGACGTCAGCTACCAGCTCATATACGGCTCGAGTTCGTAGAATAACTGTTAAATATACTGTAGTCACAACAATGAACCCACAATTCGGATCAGGTTCACGGAAAACCTGTGTTATTCTAGGACGGGTTATTACTGGTTTAATCAACCTCGTTCCCAGGGCCATTCTCCCTTTTTAATTGGGGAAAATGGCCCTGAGGTCGAGAGCCAACCATTATGAATTTTTGAAATCAGAACGAATTTTAAGCAGAATGTTTTTAAGAATTACACTTTTATAAACAATACATACCGCATGGTATATACCTGCCCGAGTTCTCTAATTGTTTTATAGTATAAACCAGAAGTGAGTAATGCATAATTGTGACGATTTATAACATAAAAATACAATAAAGTTTGTTTTGGTTTCGCTACTATAGGTCTATCAACAATAGACCTCTAGTAGGTTTGTATATAGTATAAATACTTAATCTATAACTCACTTGCACATGCACTCACCGTAACACGGCTTTGTATAATTATGTCCTTGAAAGCGATAATAGTTATCGTTACACAAACATCGACTTTCTCCAATGGAACTTTTCGAATTCTTCGGACACTTAACGCATTCTTGATTCCCAATTCTATCTTTATATGTGTTTGTTGCGCATTCTTAAAAATATAAAAAATAGCATGGTACAAGAAACAACAGATTGAAAATAAAAGCCAACAATGTAATCCACTTTAGGTAAAGTAGTTTTCGAGGAGTGAAAGACCTTGACCTCGAAACTGTATTTTGGAACCCTAAACATTCTATCTAAATTTGTATTTATCGACGCAGTAAACATGTAAAAGCCTATCTGGTCGGGCGAGGACAAAATTCACCCTTGTTTCGTACTTAGTAAATTATTTTTGTATTTCTCTTCAGAATTTAATATTTAGGTTGGACCATGGCCGTAAGAACCACGGGGGCAGGGGGGGGGCTCAAGCCCCCCTAACTTCAAAGGCAGGGGGGGCTGAGCCCCCATAAAAATGATCTTTGAGTCTCGAAGAAAATACACGTTTTTAACGGTTTACAGTCATACACATGTTTTAATCCAATGATTATAGTAAAACTAACCTCAAAAGTACAGAAAAACATGTTTAAGCATGCTAAAAATAGAAAAAATTCTGGGGGACGTGTCCCGGACCCCCTAGCAGCACTTGTGCCTTAAACGCTCGAAGAGCCCCCTAACTTTTTTCGTCTTTCTACGGCCTTGGGTTGGACAGTTTTACTTAAGAAATAGAAAACGAGTCGCGTGCATTTATGGTGTGTTAGTCCACGCGGGAAATGTTGGGAGAATACGAGAGAGAAGCACGAAAATACGAGGCGTAGAGAAAAACAGTACGGCGGTGCCAGAAATGCCGGGGAAAACAGCCAAGGCAATCGCGTTTCTGCGTTTTTAATTGTTGTAAAGTATTGAAAAAGACATAAAGGAGAATTAAAAACATACAGATATTATAACAAGCTGATCTCATCGTGAGTAAAAGGCCTGGAGCTAGCTACCAAACAGAAATCCATTTTCTGTTCTTAATTAATCACTTATATCTTTTATTTTCCTGTATAAAACTTGTTGAAATTTATTAATCATGTTTACAAAAGAAAATTGTAAGTCTACCAAAAACTTGGAAACAGACTAAATTATATTTCATGGGGAATTTTATAAGTAGTTTGCATCATAAAATGGATTTCTATTTGAAAAACAGTTTCAGTACTTTTCCGTGTTTTCAGATCAGCTAAAAATCTATGGAGTATGGTAATTGGTTTGTTATTTTGTGTATTACTTTTAAATATGAATTTTAAAACGTCGTATTCATGCCCCTATTTGGTCTTCGAAATCAGACTTTATTTTAGTATAAAAACGTGAAATTTCGCAGCAAAATTTTTGAATTCGTACTAGTAGAGTTTTTCATGTTAAGAAATTCTTTTCAGCAGAAGAACTTAAATACGCAAAAACGTTTCAGTTTTTGCTTTTCTGGTCAAATTTTGTCTCTTATTTTCAAAACTTTGTGAAATTCGCTTTAACTGTCTCGTTTTTTTATGAGTTTACACCTAAAATCTCAAAACGGTAGCAGCAGGGTTTATTGTGTATTATACAATTCTGGTCGTTTAATTGGTTGATTATAATCACGTGATATTAAATAAAAAGTTCCATTTTCCAAGAGTGCAATGGAAAACGTTCCATTGCACTCGTAGGAGTGCAATAGTTTTTTCCATTGCACTCTCACAATTCCCATCCGTCAAAAAGCTCTTCGTACGGTCTTCGTAGTTTACTTTAGACTGGTTTCGGTCTTGAGATGAATCCGAAATAATCTAAATACTAAAATACGACTCAAATGCGTGTTGTTTTAAATGTCGAATAAATTGGTTTTGAAAAACAATCAGGGAAGTAGCCAGGGGGGGCGGGGGAGCCGCGGTTCCCCCCCTTTCGTTAATAGAGAGGTTTAGCAAAGACGACACAACGCCTTTGACAACGCCAAAGCGAGGTAAAAACGATGTGGAAATACCGTGAGCAAATCTGGAGATGGGCAATCGCGGCATTTTACGTCGCATGACGTCACGTCTCTTTGCTAAACCTCCCTAGTATTTAACGCGATAGGTGCGATTACGAGCTCGAGATTTCTATGCGGTGATAGTTGATGAGGGCGAAGCCCGAATCAACTATCACCGCATAGAAATCGAGAGCGAGTAATCTAATTGTTTTAGTAGAATCACAAGTCAAACATAGAATATTCAACAAAAAATTTGATTTTTAAGCAATTTTTTTAAAAGAAATCTCTATAGGAAGATGATTGTTTCGCTACTCGCTATCTATCGAGGAATAGATAGCGAGTAGAGTAACCAATAAATTACAGCATTTGCAATAGTATACTAGTATGATTCTACTAATAGTTATTAGTATCTGCAGGGCTCCCCCCTTTAAAAGTTCTGGCTACGTCCCAGAAAACAATAGTCTGGTATTATATAAAACAAATAATGAATGTTTTTATTCGTGCAATAGCAAGAATATTTTCATTCGGTGAAAGAATGATTGTTCCATTCAACGAGGCGATAGCCTTGTTGTATGGAACAATCAATCATTCACCTCATGAAAATATTCTTACCATTGCACTCATGAACATTCATTATTTACATAAAAGATGCAGGTTCATTAGCCAATCACATTGCCGATTAATTTTAGCCCATTTATATTATAAACACCACTTTTTATATTACTATCTTACATGTATCTAGCTAGTGTACCGAATTAGTGTACACAGCTAAAAATGAACACTCTGTTCTGGGCTGATGAAAACAGCATTGAATAATGTTTTGCTGCCTACATTGTTCAATGTTGTCAACAATACTGTTCAACATTGTTACACCTGATTGCAGGCTTGTTCAGGCTCAACAATACTGAATAATATTGTTGATAACCTTGAACAATGTGGGCAGCAAAACATTGTTCAATGCTGTTTTCATCAGCCCAGAACAGGTTGTTCATTTTTTGCTGTGTATCTGAGAGTTGTATAATCTAAGAGCTCTAGAATTTACCTTTGCATCCTTCATTAGTAGCATCCAGGGTGTATCCTTGCTTACACATACATTGTGATCTTATCTCCCATTCTCCTTCACTGGAACACTGTCCAAACGGTGTTCTATTTCCAGGATTTAGTGTGTTCTCGGGGCAACTTAAATTCACTCTTTTGACACCTCTGGCCGGAGCAACTGTTCGAGGTAGGTGAACCCCGCTTACGATTTTTTTCTCACAAACGAAATAAGATATATTCATGTTGTGAATGCGGGTACAGCTTCCCTCCGACAGAAACAATATGGAGAAATGTTTTAACCGATTAGATTGAAATTGAAAATGATGAGTTTCCATGGTGTCTTGCTTCTTGTTTGAAAGGGTCGCTATCAACGTCAGATTCTCTAATATTTTGATGTTTTCTTTAGTTTTATCCACGGGCAAGTCTTGATCTGAAATGTAAACGTCTATAGTCTGGTTTCTGCATGAGCCACAAGGAGCTCTGAACATTTCGACGTCGATATGCACTGAGTTGTAGCCTTTAACTGGAGTAGATTTTGTTATCAACCAAGACTTTATTGGATCTTGTGAATTGCATATGGAACAATATTTATGGTCAGATCCCGGATTACTGGACCACTACAGTAAGAAATAAATAAAAATTCATATACAGTGTGGAATGTATGACACAGAACATTACAGCAAACTAATTGGAGCTCAACATCTAAAATGAATAATCAAATTGCAACAAATCCCCGCTTAATATTCCATATTGAGCTCCCAAATAATATAAATAAAACAATAAGAACAACAATATTAGGATGTATGTGGTTTACGGGGAGACAATATGCATTTTACTTGACTAAGATGCATATTCCATAAGATCTAGGAGATGGAACAAGGAGAAAGTTGATTTTTTTCAAACTGATGTGAAAAAAATTCCATGGAGTGACCTCAATACGCCTGAGAATATCGACAAAAAGTTGGAAAATTGGCTACAGATTTTACAAGCAACTTAAATAAACACTTCCCCCTTCGTAAGAAAAGAATTCGTCAGAAAACGCAACCGTGGTTTGACAGTACAATTCTAAGGCTTATGAGAAGGCGAGATTATGTGCATAAGCGAGCTCGTCGTTCAGGTGATGACAATTTGTGGAGCTTATATAGGCGACTTAGAAATGACGGGACGAGTAGGTTGCGTAGACAGAAACGCGACTATTTTTTGCTTCATCTAAACCAGCATAAAGCGAATCCCAAGGAGTTTTGGAAAACGTTACGGTTTGCTTTACAAAGTAAGAAAAAAATAGCGAATATTAATAAGCTGGTTGTTGAAAACAAAGAACTAACTGAACCAAAGCTCATGGCAAATTCGCTAAATTCTTATTTTACGAAAATAGCTGATTCTGTTCTTTCAAATGGATACCAAAGATGTGGAACGAGGTCTTTTTCAACCTCTCCAACTGTTTCTACTTTGGTTGCTGATCACGGTCAGCAGAGCTTCGACTCCTTTAGTTTTAAACACATATCAAATGAGGAGGTATACAACGCTTTGATTTCAATGAACACGACGAAGACAACAGGCGTGGATGATATTCCAGCTAAGGCCATTAAGCTTGTTGCCGGCCAAATTTCGCCTAGTATTGCATACCTATTTAACGAATCGTTCAATCTGGGGACATTTCCATCGTCTTGGAAAATAGCCCGTGTATCACCGCTTTTCAAGGGAGGGAACCCCACTGATCGTGATAACCAGCGCCCAATTTCCGTACTACCATGTTTGTCAAAGGTGTTAAGTCCGTTTTCTACTTCAATCGTATCGTAGCGAAACGTAGCGTATTTCATTGTTTTGTACATACTTTAAACCTTCTCTGAATAAAGCTATATTATTATTATTATTATTATTATCATTGATTCTATTGTGATTCAGTATATTCGCAAGTGGCTTGATGTACCAGTATCAGGAACTTTGAGCAACGTCTTCCTAAACTATAATAAATTTGGTCTTAATATTATTCCCCCATCGATAAAATTTACACAATGTCAATCAACCCTTCGAAATGCACTAAAGTCATCACCTAATGATTCCGTCAATCATCTCTCGAAATTAACAAGTAATCACACTAATATTCAATATGATACTTATAATTCTACAAAGGAAGTCATTAAAAAGTTTCGATCGAGTCAAGAAGATAAGCTTAAAAACCATTTAACATCCCAAGGATCCTTCTTTTCCAGCGTGACAAAATTCTCCCTATCTCAAGTCAATATTATCTGGTCAGCCTGTCAATCAAAGCTTCCAAAAAACATTTTTAACTTCACCATCCGCTACATAAACAACACCCTTCCGACCCGCAGAAACCTTGCAAAATGGGGTTTATCTTCGACAGCTGATTGCTCTTTTTGTCTTAATCCTGAATCCTTGTTACATGTCGTAGCTGGTTGTAACTCATATTTGAATCGTTTCACTTGGAGACACGACTCAGTACTTAACTTCATTGCCAATAATATTCTACAGCCTCTACATTCCAAAAAGCTTTATGTTGACCTTCCTGGATTTCTCAACCCTTCAATTGTAACTGGTGACAAATATCGGCCTGATTTGCTCCTAACGACGAAAGACAACTGCTTGTATATTATTGAATTAACTGTGGGATATGAAACTAATCTTAGAAATAATAGTAAACGTAAACAGGCTAAATACATGAATGTTATTAAAGAGCAAAAGAAACATTTTAAATCCGTTCAATTCATTAATCTTTCTATCAGTGCACTTGGAGTTTTTGACAAGGAATCTTCTACATTTTTGAAAATGCTTAATGACCTTGATGTTAGTGAAACTCAAACTAGATATTGTATAAAGAAAATATTAACATCTGCATTAGAACATCTTACTATATCTTTTGCTGTCGCAACAAGGAATGGACAAATCCCGATTTAATGAAATTTTAAATATTTAATATCATTTGTGTATATATAGATTAGATTATTGTGTGTTATAGAGTATAATGGTGATTTCAAGTAGCCAATTGTAAGTTACCTGTAAAAGTGAGATTTACAATTGCTTGTACATATATATCAAAAAGTTAATAAAGTTTTCATTACTATTATGATTATTACGCTACGTTTCGCTACGGTACGATTGAAGTGGAAACCGGCCTTTAGAACGGTTTGCAGATTCACAGCTTAAGGAATATGCTGAAAATAACAATTTAATTAGTGATAATCAGTTTGTTTATAGTAGTTTTCCTCTTGTAACATAGCTCTGATACGTCTGGTTGACGACTGGAAGTGGGCCATTGATAAAAAAGAAAGTAACTATCGCTTGCTTCTTAGACTTGCGAAAGGCATTTGATATATATTATAAACCACGAGATCTTACTTTTAAAATTGAAGAATGCAGGGATAATAGGAAAGTCACTCGATTGGTTTACAAGCTATCTTAACGGTCGAAAACAGTATGTGTATTGCAATAGCTATTCCTCGGATGTAATGAATGTTGAATATGGTGTACCACAGGGGTCCGTTCTCGGTCCAACGCTTTTTTCCATACATTACAACGGCATTTTGTCGGATGTTAAATATTCTAATGGTATGCTGTTCGCAGACGATACAGAAATTCATTCATCGGATAGCAATATTGATTGTGTGGCTAAGAACATCAACAGTGATCTAGTGTCTATCGAGAAATGGTTGATGGAGAATGAAATGGTCGTGTATCCAGGTAAATCAAAGCTGCTCAAGATTGGATCTCGCCCTGCCTTGAAAAACACTACAAGCATTATTATCAATCTCCACAATCATGAACTTAACCAGGTTAACAAAAACGCTATCTTGGCGTAATACTGAATAATCATTTGACATGGAACGATCATTTTTCGTACCTTTGTATGAAAGTATACCCGAACTTCCGTTTGTTAAATAGAATATCATCTTTTCTACCAAGACACGCTTTGTTATGCGTATATAAACAGACGATTATGCCGATCTTTGATTATGGATGCATAGTTTGGATGGAATGTACAAAACATATCTCTGACAAAATAGAGAAGCTTCAAAACCGGGCTGTGAGAATTATACTTAAAACTGACAGGAGATCGTGCTCACAAGACATGGTAGCAAGTTAGACTAACTGTCATTGTATAATCGAAGGCGTTTTCTGCGTTTTCAATTAAGTTCTCAAATTGTAAATAACGTTATGTGCCCGGAGCAGTATCATATCTTCCTTCTGGCTCAAGCATGCATGGAAGACAATTTAGGGACAATTCACTGCTGCACTTGCCAAAGACTAAATCTGCTATGGTACAGAGTACCTTCCAGTATTCTGCTGCGAGAGACTGGAATAGTTTACCGAAATATATTCGGGAATTAGAAACTCTACCATCTTTTAAAGTTGCTGTTTTTAAATACCTATTAAATTTAGATATTACAAGCCATAGTTGTACCGTTGTATAACATTGAATTTTAATATTTATAATAGCAGTCTCTAATTCCATATTTTTTATAGCTTTTTGTATAATGTTTAGGATATTGTAATTTAAAAGTATATACTGCACTTGTATTTATACCAGCAGTCACTTCGGTGTCAGCTGACACATTTTTGCAGTTAAAATAAAGTCATTATTATTATTATCATTATCTCACATAAGGTTTGATGTTCTTTCATTACTTCAAATGACAGTTTGAGAAAAAGGCCTTCTGTTAGAATGTAAGTAGTGGGGTGGGGGCAGGGCTCATTTTTAATTCCTTACTATAAGACCCTCATCCTATGACTAATCTTACTGACAAAGCCAGTGAAATAATTTTAAAAGACATTTCCCATCAAAATTATGTTTAGCTTTATTCCCTTATTAGTTACCCCATTGGCTATTTCAATCAAATTTAGCATTTGGTCAGAAACACTGGATTTGATTGGAAAACCACAGTCTGCTGGGCATTATTTCTGGCTATGACAGACAACAACAGAACTCCCCAAAATTTTCTATCCTATCACTTTCAAAATCTACAATGCCAATTTTCAGGAAGAATTTTCAGATGTTTAAAAATGACGTTTTCCATTTTGATTTCTACAGTAAACCCCTACTCTCTTTTTGACACAACAAACTTATCTGGGGTGCTAGTCCATAGCAGCCTACCTAGAAATTTTTGTCATCTTGTGGCATTCTCCATTGTGTTGGACCAATGTAAAACATGTAAGTTTATAAGATAGATAATCCTCTACCACTATTTCTGCACCAAATAAAGCATCACTAATCTTATGTAGACCTATTTCCACCTCACAACTTTCTGCCTCTTCAAGTCCCTGGAGGGCTACATACTATTCAATTTAAATAAAATCAATTTCAATTTACCTCGTTAGCTTTGCTTGGTCTGGTGGTATCCTTTATACTGCGTTCAAAAAATTCAGTACATGATTCTGCGTTTATAGTAACTATATGGAAAAAAATAATATTTAGATTAATACTATACAATTAATGATATTTGTTTTCAAAATCTGTCTTGTTCAACAAGTTTTAGTGCAACATTCTGAATTTCGGAAGTTTGTAGCGAAGCTCAAAAATTAATTTCAGTATTTGCAAGCCCCTGATTGGCCTTTGAACTCAAAGAAGCCAATCAAATGCTTAGTTTACACACTAACTTGCAAATTCTGAAATAAACTTTTGAACTTCCAAACTTCGCAAAAAAGTTCAGAATATCACAGTGAAAAGTTAGCTGAAATCTAAAAGTCTTGAATTACTTTACAGTCACAGAACCACAAGGGCATTGTTTTCCCAAAAAAAACACAAGACTTTACTACTTGATTTCATAAACAAGTTGCACAATTTTTTATTTCAGTTATTTTTTGCTGTTTTATTGTATTGGGCATTATGCTTGAAATACGAACAAGCTCCCAAACAGACATGATCACCTCTTTATCTTTTTAAACTACTAATAAGTTTCTTGCATCCTTGGGACCCAACTCTCTCCCAATATGGGTTCTACAATCCCTATATAACTGCTCCAACCAGTAATATTCAATATTGATTCTGTTTGGATATTAAAAATTAACCTCAATTGTTTTATATTTTTTCTTGAGTTTTATATTTTTTCTGGCATGAACAAAAAGAAGAGAGACAGCATACCTTTTTCCCCAACAATAAGATGTACATTAAAATTATTTACTACCACAAGTGAAAAAAGGAACAAAATTTCTTGATTGCAATTCATTTCTTGCCAAAGACTAAATTCAAAAATCACCAACACTCCTTGGAAGGCTCTACATAATGAAAGAAATTATACTAAATACTTTATATTATTCTTTATTGAAAGTATTTTAAGAGTTTTTATTGGTCAAGAGCTAAAGGTGAAATCGTCATATCCGCTTGGTAGTTGCCCAAATTGGGGGTTGAAAAATAAATATACGACATTATGACTCATTTTGTCGTATATTGAAAACAAATATACAACATTATGACTCATTCCGTCGTGTATTGAGTATTAACTGACCATGTAATCTGACAAATGTTTTAAGAATATTTTTTTCGTATTCTGATTCGCCTATTAAAGTTCCGAACAATTTCATGCTGTTCCATTATTATTAGCAGCTTGTGTCTTCTTACTTGCAAAGCAAGCATTTAAACTGAATATTTTAGAACTAAAATAAACTGAAACAATTATTGAATTCGGTTCTCGCAGGGGCTGAGGCAGATAACACAAACCAAGGCCATAATAGTTCCTCATATCCTGCTCGACCTCATTCAATAATTGTTTATTATTTATGAGTACCAAAATTCTGAAACTATCTATATGACACTTCAAATAATACCAGCCTAAGAGAATTCCATACATGCAACAACTCTTAATTCAATAGCCTTAGATAGGACTAAGTGTCATGCTTTAAAAAAGAAAAAAAATAACATCAAAAATTAATGAATCTGCAAATTTTTAAAGGTGACATCTATTCAGGTCTCATGGTGCTAATCATACACAGTAAATTAAAATTCCCACAATGAAATTGCAGAAAACTTTACAATATATTTAGCAGCATCAATGTACTCGAGTGGAACAAATTGTCTCACAAGTAATGATTTCATAGTGCGAGAGAACATTTATGACCCAAAAATAACAAAAATATATCATTCAGATACACTGAACAAACAATGCGAATATTAAGTCTCATCCACTGCTGAGAAGATGTAATAATTGCACGAAGCAAAACAGAAACATCTGCCTTCGCTCCGTTGCAACTCGAGAATATGCATTCAATTTAGATTATTTTGTCGCTATTAAAATGCCCGAACGAATTTGGAATTGACACCTTATTAAATACCACAAGATATTTAAGACCAGCCATAAAATCAAACATCGAAAACTCGCCGCTTGCATGACATGAACCAGACATATGAATGGAAAGTAAAAGGTTGTGGCTTGAAGACAATTCTTCGCAAAAATTCTTGCATAAATAATTTTGACATTGAGACATAGAGTGTTTCACGCGGAATAAAATCACCGTGTTTACAACGATCATGGGTTAAAAGATTATCGCTAAAAACGACCTGTTTGGCTTTCTATTTGGCGATTTTTTTATTTATTTATATTTTACGGGTGTCAAAAGGACTTCTTATAATAATGGAAGCAAACAATATTCGCCACAACAATGACGCGAGGCCAAACATCAACTCACATGCTTGCACGCAGCACCGTTAGAATCAGATACAATTTATAATTTGCCACATTTAACCGAATTTACCTGAATTAAAGTATCTAAGTATATCTACTGGAGTGGCAAGGTCTAACGAATTCACAAGCTTATACTATATTTGCTATTCAACGCGTTCAAGTCATGAGCAAATATTGACGAAGATAAGGGAAAACAAGCCCCAAAACAGCAGAAACGAATCACTATCCGCCTGACAAAACAACCCAATATTGCCAAGATTTTTCCCCTTAGACAATACACAAACGTACCTTAGTCACTCTGTTACTAGCCAAGCATTTTCACCTGTCCTGAGTATGAAATTTCAAGTTCAAAACCACGATAATCGCATCAGATCCCGCAATAAATTAGTCAAGAGCTTCTTGCCAACCTCGCTACTCCTAGTCCTAGCTTTCCTGTTTGATCGTCGTCAAAGGCTCGGGCTACAACGGAAGTTGTCCGCTTTGTCGGTTGGTCACGACGTCACGTTTCGTCAACGTTTCGTGGGAAGCCAAATTTGAAAGCGGATCGTTTCCTGCACATACATTTATCGTTGCGAATTCAGTGTTGAAAATGTTGAAAATATATGGCCCAAACTTAACTTGCGGTCGTTCTAGTGGTGCATTTGTTATTATCAGAAACTCGAACTGTTTCGATACTGATATCATAATTAAGTATTGTTTAATGTTTGTCTTGGCTCTCCCATACTTCAGTGATTTATATGATCACTTTCGGTTTTCGCTCGCCCGCCAGTGCACCGTACAATTCTTACCTAATCACGCTTTTAGCATTTTAAATTTTCATCCCGACAAAGGACCGCGATAAAAACGTGAAAATCCTGTCGTATTACTTCTGGTATTGCTGGTTGACGACCTTCTGAACATTTGGTGACCATTGGCCACTTCATTATTCTTTGGTAAGTTTTCTTGATTCATATAATTTGTTTTTTGGCCTCCCGCAGGTAGTGAAAGTGTATCGATTCGTCAGACTTTACATGCTAACATATATGGAGTGATTTTAATATGTCAAAAACAATACACTTCTAATTGCCGATTGGTTGTAATATCACATTTCACTTTATACTTTTAAGACCTTTGAATAGTATGACCGGCTACACTCTGCCTTACATCAGATTCAATAATGTATACAATGCTTTCCCGCCATTCGCATGGAACTATTTTTGGGCGGGTATTGTTTTCCTTATGTTGCCTTATTCACTCCTCCGAGTTCTTCCGCCTAAATACTTGCATAGATGAGTTTTCCATCCAAAAATTCAAAAAGTTTGCTTTCTTCCTGAAGAACGAAAGCTTACAGTAATTATGTTTTTTTAATTAGCTATTTTAGATTTTCAAAATTCCATCGCTGATTTTTCTGTATTGAATTCATTCTTTGATGCAGCGAGTAGATTCCAGTCTGGAAATCTACTTGCTGCATCAAAGAATTCATTCAATACAGAAAAATTCCAGTTGAATTAAACTTTGTAGTAAAACTGTGGAATTTGAGCCGGATTATTCTGAATGACATTATTCGGAGTATGACTTTAAAGTGTGCTTATAGCTTTCACAAGTCTCCAGTTACCAAACAGAACAGACTTATACTGATATAATATGATTATACCAGCAGTTTTTGATCAGCATTATTCAGTTATTGCTAGTTTTTTAGCTATTAGCATATTGCCTTATTGGTTTCACAGCTTTTTACAGCACTATTTTTTCCCTTTACACTGTTCGTGATAATCGGGTATTTCGTCGGTTAATTTTGTTTTTCTACGACACTTAATAGTAGTTCTTAAGTTAGTAGTTTTTTCGGCCGAGATGTGCAAAATATACGTGTGTATGTATTATGACAGAGCACGTCTTAATTCCAATATCATATCGTGTTTTGCATGCATGGCGTGATGGATTGAATATCGCCTTTGGCTTAATTCCAGACCTTGTAAAGCATCCATCGAACACTTCAATCCATTCAGTCTTACTGGGTACATAAAAATAGCATTATTTATGCTATTATATATTTGAAATTTTGCGAATAATTTATGGCGTCTATTTGAGGTAAATACTAACCTAAAAACACCAAGCCTTGATTGCACTTTTGAAACAAAAGTCATTATTGTTTGTAACTAGAGCCACTGTATTTTGATAAAATACAATACAACGGAAACTCCGTTGTTAAAAGTTAAATATTAAAATATCAAAAGAACTTTTAATATTTGACTAGTATATCATGTTTCTTTACTGTATGTATATAGTCTGCTGTATGTAATAAAATCATATCATTTAGTTCCTGATGATGACTTAAGAATAATCGAATCGTAGAAACGAAAGTTTATCATGTTGTCAATTTTCGGAGTTTCCGTTGTATTGTATCAATTTCTATAGTATATTGTCAGTTTATTGTAAAAGCCAACCACTCACAGAGCTTCTTAGCATATATAGGTTGGCGGTGACCTCATATTTGGTGAGTGCGTGGTATGATTTTTCTGCTTATGAATGTGAAACACTATAAAATAACTGACCATATAAAGGTATAGGAAACGCGAACGATAAATTTGTGGGCGAAATAATATTGGCGAGGATGTCTGCACGTGATGAGTGTTACACGTGTTCTGCTGCTTCCGCATCGCTACAATTGTACTTCACCGCAATTCCACTTTGTACCGCCGTTCTAGACTTGAAATAATCCCTCCCACAAAGATAGTAAATCGCCATTCCAGCAATAATTATTAGTAGCATGACGCTACCTCCTATGACACCAATTAAAACCCGTCTGTTGGCAAGTATCGAGTCACTGTCGCTGGACTTAGATGTGGGAAAACGCTCTTCGCCTGTTTCATTTGTAGTATAGTGATCTAGAAATTTCAACAAATAAACGGAGTTGATATACAGGTATATTTAAAGCTAGATTGTCGCTACTTGAGATCCTCAAAAGGCGTGTAAACCTACAATCGTGGACAAAACTTGTTGAGACACATTGAAATTTTGAAGACAAGATACGCGTGCCCTTCTCGTCTGATTTAAATGCTCACAATTTTTATTCTAAACCCTCCCCCCCCCCCAGTTCAATGTTGACATAATTCGACAGCCGCATGTCCGAAGCATAGGCATAGGTATCGTCACAACTACATTGAATTGGGGGTGGGGGGGGGGGGGTAGAATTGTACAAACACTACGAATATGATATATGATCGCTCATGTGTCTCAACAATTTTGTTCAAGCTAAGATTGTAGCTCAGGCACTTCCTTGTAATCAAATCAAAATCATGAACCGTCAGTAGATGTTCTATGGTTTTTATTATAAGGGATCTTAGGCACTTTCCACACAGCTAAGTTAATAAAGGTTTTCCTTCAAAAGTCTGAGTTACCAAATCCAAAATACCAGACAACACAATTTCCAATAATAACTAAGGTTTAAATGTTGAATGGCAACGACGGTAATATCACAACAATATTATTGTTTAAAACTTCGCTCCTTTTAAATCATATAACGTTAACTAGATCGTCGTGAAGTCAAACCATGATGGTCTCGTATTTTGGATTTTGGCTTAGCTGTATATGACCACAGAAACGTTATGACAAACAGGGGCCGGGAGATATATTTGATGACTGCAAGATCGAACCGCTTTGAGCATGTTTAACCGTTCCAATGTAAACTTCAAAATCAGACGTCACAAGAAAAATAATTTAGGAAAATCAACCACCACGTTTCTGTGGTTTAATTAAACAATGATTTATTCTCCGTATAAATAAGAACATTTCATGGTCAATGATTTATAGTTTTTTATATCAAAGAAATGTTTCCAAATTGTTGTTTGGCGCAAACGGCAATCCTATATACTCGCCATGCAATAATTAACATTTATTAAAGGCCTGTCAAAATATTTGTTTTTTATCAATTTTGTAATTTCAAAAAGAGAAAACCTGTTATTTCCCCCAACTTCACAATACACCACGCCTTTGATTTATTTATCGATTAATTCACAGCTCACCGTACGTCATGTAATTTATTGCTTTGTAGCAAGGTCTAAAATTATTTCCACTTTCAATATCAAACTGAGAGACCATACTGTGCTCCGCGTGGCATTGCGGAAAAACATGCCTAATTAGCAGTCATTAAATATATATATGTAGTATATATCGTCTGAGGTGCTGATATCTTATCCAACGTTCCACTGAACATGTGTATGATTGTAAATACCAGATCGCCGTCTGGTCTCTGTTTTTGCCTTTTGCCTCATTTCCATTAAGTCGTGAACATATCAAAGTAGCCGGTTTGATAGAGTATGTAGCGATCTACACTTAATATAACTAATTTGAATACGGCTCATAAAAGAAAAGGTTGATCTACACAATATCACATCGTCGAGAATTTGACTGTCATGACAGTTACGACAAAATGGAGACTATATAGGTTTCACTTGATTTTCCGACTGAACTTACTAAACGTTACAGCAAAGCCCTTATGTGATAAATCATCATATTAAATAAAAAAAATCGCACGTAAATTCCAGCTGGAAGTTGACACCCAAATATACTACTTCACTTACGTGAAATATTTCCCGTAATCTTCAGCGCTACACAAGATAAGACATCTCTTGAAAAAACGATGCCATTGACTATACTAGTCTGGCTACATTTGATATTCACTCGAATAAATTTACCCTCAATTTCATGTCTTTGACTGGAGTTCAACTCTGAGACGACCTGTAAGAAACACACAAAACCACATGGTGTTTTACCGCCTAAACGGTCCTTGGCGTAATAAATCTTATGATTTACATTTTTGCCAGACTAAACAGTATGAGTTTTTGAAAATCTCTAAATGTATGAAATTACTCAAGACATGCACTTTTACATTAGTGTCAACAATTGAGTTGTTTTAATTCCTCCTAATTCAACCTCCACGTAACAAGTTGTATATCATGCAGTCAAGCTTGTTTCAAGTTATTTTAAGCCATTTGTTTTGAAGTTGTTATAACAAATATTGGCAAGCAGTTACAACCTGTTTACAATTTGTGAACAGATTTGTATAACAACTTGTTTGCAGACCACTAACAACTTGTGCGCGTGTGTTTTTACGCGCGTGCCTGAAAGATAATAGAGAGCTTAAGCAAGCGACGTTTTTGTCAACACGGACGGCAGCCGGAAGTAAGTTGTGTCGTTATAGATGGCGAATGATGGCGTCAGCCGTTCTTGTTTGAGATCATGAACGTGAAAGTTGACTGACTGCCGTTGTTGATTTCAAACGAGAACGGCTGACGCCATCATTCGCCATCTATAACGACACAACTTACTTCCGGCTGCCGTCCGTGTTGACAAAAACGTCGCTTGCTTAAGCTCTCTAATAAATTAAAAACGTTGTGTGTGTGGTTTTGTATGTATGCACAACTTAACATGCTAGCTGCAAAAGACTGTTAAAAACAAGTTTTAAATCAGGTCAACTATCCATTTTAGTCATAAACTGTGGATAAATACGAACCTAAAATGATCAGGCTTTGTGATTAGACTTTACTGTTTATGATTCGTACTTTAGAAAATCAATTTCTACAGTTTATTGTCTTCCATTGTAATAACCAACCACTTACTAAGCCTGTTAGTATGGGTTGCTGGCGACGCTAAATTGTACGTGCTCTGCGTTTGTTAAATTGGCTATGACCCCACATGCTTGGTATCGTGTACTAAACGCCCACTCAAATTACTGAAACTTCCATTTAACCTTTGTAACCTTTGTAAAGATAATGACTGAGCGACACCCAATTTTAATTATAGTTCTGTGCCGGGCGTCGTTCTGACGATAGGCAGTCACGTATCAAACATATATCATATTAAACAGGAATGTTCCTTTTGAAATCGATTGGATAATTTGGATTTGTGGGGAATTTCGTTACGTACAAGTGGGTTAAAATCCACCTGCCTGAAATTTGGCTAATTGAGCACTCAAAGTAAGAACCACTTTAGGCTGGTAAACGAAAATGGTTCTTAAAAAACATTTCTTCAAACTTTCAGCTGAATTAGCAAACAAGTACCAACTAGAAAACAACATACTGTAACCTTGCAAGCATGGATTGTGTCTTTCATCCATATCATTCATGCATTTATTTTAAAACGACTCACAAAACGAAATCACGACTATGAAAACGAGTCACAACAGTTTTTGATTGGAAATAAGAACCAGCTAAGAAACACGTTAGCTGTTTTTCAATGAAAGTACCATGAGCTATGTAAGAATAACTTAAGCCTCGGAATTCAAAAGTAACTGGTTCTTTTATGAAAAGCTTTACTGTACATGAATATACATTCCTTCCCACTAATTGACGGTCTATGAAGTTGTGATACAAGACACCCCTCCGCCCCCTAATTAACGGTCTATGAAGTTGTGATACAGTAATGTACTCACCCAAACCAAGTGCCACCTTCTTTGCATTTTAAAGAAAATAACCTTTGCTTCTTCGAAAAATACTGGATCCATTGCATTCCAATCTCCTTGGATACCGTATTTATCAATTGATTTTACCTCACACTTGCTGAATAAACTGGTGGAAGCATTAATCGCAGTAGTTAAACCATATGACTGAATATCGACAGATGGTAAGGCATCATCCTTACTGTCCCATTTCCAACCATTTCGCCATGTCCATGAACCAAACACATATTCACAACCTGAAGAATAAACTGTCCATGCAACTATATATATAAACTTATATAGAAGCTATTTCCTGCTATGCAAGTATTTTCGTTTTCATTTACTATGAAAAAAACAATCAATTTCTGAAGAATGAATAAGAACAAGAAGTTGCTATGGCAAGTAGTCAGTGCTGCCGCACGACCCATGCCTTGAATATGCCAATAAATATCTGACAGCTTTCACAATGTACCAATAAATTTATTCAGTTCAACAAAATCAAAATAAAAATGTGTCATAGCTATGTACTTTATTAATGCCGCTAAGTAGTATAAAGGACATTTTGAATTATATTTGTACAGCTAGTACTATAAACGCTGGTACCAATGTTTAAACTGCCGTTAATGTCGTGTAGAAAATATATGTCTTGAAAGGTGATATAAGCTTTTGTTTTCTTATGCAACTTGCATGGTTATTGCAAGTTTTCATATTATCTCTGAATAATTTAGATTGATGCTTGGCAGATTCCATGCCATTGTGTATTTTCCTAGCAGAACGAAATTGTTGTTGGGTTGGCTACGCCACTGAACGTTGGATTCAGGATCTAAAATCAGTTTTACATTGTGCAAGCAATTTTGTAAAATTTATCATCTAAATTTTAGAAAGTAACAAAAATACTTCTGACAAAATGAACGTAGAAAAGTAAATAGTTACATAATAAAACGACTTGAAGTGAAAAGTACCAACGCCAAAATATGTTATACAGGCATACCCACTTCTAAAAAATTGTCCTCAAAGAGTACACGAACGCGACTAGCTAGCACATACCCATTAAATAGCTAACTATCAATTATTTTTTCTTCAAAATTGAATTGCTTTCAATTGCTAATTAACAAATAGATTTCATTTTTGCGTGCGTCTGTACTGTAATAGATCACAGATGACGTCATAGCGTGTGAAGAACAAAAAAGTACGCACGAGACGCAGTCGAGTGCGTGACTTTTTGTTCTTCACACGCTGTGGCGTCATCTGTGATCTATTACAGTACAGAAGCACAAAAAAATGAAATCTATTTCTTTTATATTATAATAATGTTGGCAAAAATCATGTGAAGACCCGCGAAATAAATTAGCTAAATTAGATCACGCCATCAGTTGACGTCATCCATGCGTGTGTACTTTAATAACACACAGCTCGCGACCAATGAAAATGCAGAACGAACATGCATTATTATATAAACGGTAATAGTAACAAAAAATATTCTTTGAAATAACTAACAAATCCTGTTACAGCTTTTTCACATTTTGCTCTATTTTTAAGATATTTCGGCTAAACGCTATTAATTATTGACACCCAGTGATCGATGAGAAAGAACCAGAAACTATAGTTGATATCACGCATTGCTTAAAATCATTTTGGCCAACCATTGTTCGTTACTTATACTTTTATTAATTAAGGCTTATTTGTGACACTTGTGACGTCATGTCATGACTAGAGTTTGTCAAAATGGCGGACAGTTCTCATATTTTTGAGCCGTCCAAATATCCCAAGAATTAAGCGTCATATCAGCGCAGAAAAGTTGTGAAAGGCCTTTACTGGTTATTTTAAACGTTCTCTCAAATGGATCATTCAAACGTAATTTTTATTGCCAATGTCCTTTGTTCTAACATATTCCGCCAACGTTTCCTTATGGGTGAAAACCGGAGCAGCCGAAGTCACCCACGACTTTAGCATAGTTTGTGTTTGTTTATTTTTTAATGAGTTTTGATGACTCAGTTGAGAAGGAAAATATATGTAGAGCTTGTGGGGGCTACGAGAATTTAATTTAGCAATATTTGGCTTTCAGTTTCAATAAACTATCTGAACGGAGTTTTTATGGCATGCATTTATTTAGCTTCGTCATTTATATGGTGTCCGACCATACATAAGTTTATCTAAGGGAATGAATTTATATGACTCATCAAAATCAAATTTCTTACTCTCAAAAGTTAGCAAGAGTCCTTGTTTTGCAAATTTCGCCTACGGTCATATTGTGCAAAATCGGTTGCCCATGCAGCTATAGTTACCAAACAAATTTCGGACTTCAGTGAATAGACATTGTAAATGTTTGTACGTTAGTCTGTCATCGTTTTTAACTGTTTTTGTTTGAATTCTTGGTGACAGAAGTACAATTTTTAGACGTGATTGAATTCTTCAAAAAATTAAACCGTCGGATTTGGAAAATAAAAGCGATATTGGCAACCGTACAGACTAGACGACTTCATCATCATATATGACATATAGTTTCGAAAGTCAATAAGAATATATATATATATATATATATATATATATATATATATATATATATATATATATATATATATATATATATATATATATATATATATATATATATATATATATATATATATATATATATGCATGTTTGAACCAGCCAAATTCCTCAGTGGCGGTACTATATATATGCAATCTTGTGATGTTGATATCCTGTTGGCGGTCACCCTGGGTGACAGACTCTTTATAACTCACGACAAAGTGGGAATCGTGGCTTACCTGCCATTAAACTTCTCTCGTCGATACACCTTTTTCTCCTTATCATGAAACTTGAGCTGTTTCCCAAACAACGACAATGAAACAAACACATTCCGAAAGTGGAAGAAATGAAATCGCATTTCCCATCGATTTCTTCACCCGCGACATTTTGTAAAATGCTGCAAGAGCTTACATTTAATGCTGACAAATAAAATCGATCGTTATGTGCTACTTTAGTTCGACTGATATTCACCGAATGAATAGAAAATGCGCCTTGTTCAAGTCCATGCGATAATCCTGCAAAACAAACTGATACAAGAGGTAAAACACAAAATGTATAACGACAATTCATTCTTCCCAACTTTGCAAAGTGAATGTTAATTTTGCTTGCTTTTGGCAAGCCCAACTGAAGCTGTTATGTTTTTAGACGTCCCGTAGAGAAGCTTTTAATTGGTTTCCATGTCTCAAGCATATTATGTTATTATTAAAAAAACAAACAATGAAAACGTTTTACGAAATCTCTACTTGAAAGGCTTGCCGAAAATGAACTCACACATTCTAAAACGGCTAAAAATCTTTACTCGTTATTTGCCGAAAAATCACGACCAGCGATAATTTAAGAAAACATAAAAAGGACAAAAATACCACAAACCAAACTCATCTTGCAATGGATGTTGCATGAAATACGATTTGCTCGACATTATTTCCGAACCAGTCGAACTTGGTGTAGCAGCTCGCACCCGCATAATTTCTTTTAAGAAAGGTCTTTTCAACTTGAATTGCAAGATGACTTTTTCAGAATTTGCTGTTACTACGATAAATTCATACCGTCTGATAATAAGCTTGAAATATTATTATCAGTTGCTTTTGCTGCGTACGTGTTGTTCCAATCTTAAATTGCAAGAAGGCTTTATTTTTAGACTATTTGTATGGGTCGGGATAAAACGCTGAAACTGAATGGCGGAAACGGAAACTGAAAACGGAAACTGAAAGGGGGATAAAACGCTGAAATGAGGATAAAACGCTGAAATGGGGATAAAACGCTGAAATGGGGATAAAACGCTGAAATGAGAATAAAACGCTGAAATGGGGATAAAACACTGAAATGGCAAGTTCGAAAGAGTTTTGTGCTGTTTAAAAAACGAATTTGTTGTTCGCTCCAAATTAAGCAGAATAAAAATAATAAGAAAAAACAGAAATGGGGCGAATTTAAAACCCCGCCTCGCCTGCAGCAGGCGGAGTAATTAAATTCGACCACATGCAATATTGTTCAACCCAAAAATATTTGTAAAATTTACACCCTACATTTTTATCCATAAAAAACTTTACAACATTGTGAGCGTGGCATCACGTGATATTGACGAAAACAAAGCATCATAACTACCGTTACAATGGCATTCAAATAAATGTGAAAACAATAAATATGCATAAAGACTACATGTGGAATAATTTAACAATATCCATACTGTATTTTCGTTCTAAAAAGTAATGCAAAGTTACAGTTTGGAATATTATTCAACTTTAATACTTTCTAAGTAAAACTACGGGGAAATTCCGAAGGTCGAAAATCATTACACGTGTTTTGTGCCTGTTCCTTTTAAGGTTAAGTTTTTACGCATGTCTTATTGTTTTCGTTGACAATGAGTCTGGAGTTATCACGTAAAAGGAAAAAGACCGTCAACAAGAGTTTCTTTTATAAGATGTCGCTCGAGCAAAAAAATTCAAAGCATGTCCTTTATCTGTAAGAAACTAAGAAAGTTTTAGCAATAACGCTGTCAACGCGTTACGCCTGTGCTTTTATATCCGTTTTCCACCGATTTGTTTTTATCCGATAAAGTCTCAACAAACATTTTACAGCATGCTATGCAAGACAAAATCATCAACACCGCAAAACTAGTTATTTAATGGATAAAAAGTAAAGTGTCAATTTTACAAATATTTTTGGCTTGAACAATATTGCATGTAGTCGAATTTAATCTGCTTAATCTGGATCGAACAACAAACTCGTTTTTTTAAACAGCACGAAACTCTTTCGTTCTTGCCATTTTTATCCCCATTTCAGCGTTTTATCCCTATTTCAGCGTTTTATCCCCATTTCAACGTTTTATCCCATTTCAGCGTTTTATCCCCATTTCAGCGTTTTATCCCCCTTTCAGTTTCCGTTTTCAGTTTCCGTTTCCGCCATTCAGTTTCAGCGTTTTATCCCGACCCTGTTGGTATATTTACTCTTTATCTGGTAGCAATATTAGGTTATTCAAAAATACATTATGTTACTAAATTGTGAGATTAAACTCGATTGATTATCATATGGCACAGTCGATGCAGAGTCGAAAAAAGGCGGGAATAATCACATTTGTTTTGAACTGCATGAGTATGCAATTGAAAATGTTTCTAATCAGCGGATGATAAAATGCAGGTAATCGCAGGTATCAGTGATAACTCTTAACAAGATTACCTCCGAAGTAATTGAGTTATATTAATTGTTTGCTAAAGGTATTTTGACGTCTACGTATTTTGCTGGGAAAATCGGCCAAGCCGACTTTTGGGCAATTAGTTAAGCCGAATAACTGCTTGTGCATTCAAAATCCTTTCATTATACCTGACACCCTGAGGCCTGAGCAGCTGAGTTATGTACAATTGGTATTCATGCAAAAAGGCACAAGCGAAGGTTATACTGTCTCTTAGTCGGAAACACGCTAGAAACACATCTCGCTCCTAGATAGCTTAATTCGCAAGAACCCGTCAAATTTAAAAAATCCTATGCCATTGGCTGCAGTTTTGTTTGAGTTACGAAACTTTTTGTTGTTCACAACATATACTCACGTTTAAAAGTTTGTTTTGTATTCCAGTACAATACTCTCTCAAAAACAAGGCGTTCATAACCCTATACTGCAAGATGCACGCTGGCATAGAGGGAAGAAAGGCAGAGGACTCTGTTTGCTAAGTTCGTATTTTTGTATCTGCGAATGCAGATATATTAGCGACCTTTAGAAACAAGACGGCAGTATAGCAGGACGGCGTTTCTTGTTCACGTGATCAGCTGTTGCAATAACTGCGCATGCGCAAAAGCCTTCGCTTTGCGGTCTTGCTTCGTTCACAACGAGAATTCTTACTGTTTGCCGTCAGGTGGAGAACGTTCTCCACCTGACGGCAAACAGTAAGAATTCACGTTGTGAACGAAGCAAGACGGCAAAGCGAAGGATTTTGCGCATGCGCAGTTATTGCAACAGCTGATCACGTGAACAAGTATCGCCGTCCTGTTATACTGCGGTCTTGTTTCTAGAGGTCGCTAAAGGATGATTTGTAGAGAACGAACGCCGTTCTCGCCTCAGTCCTATCGCGTTTCTATTGCCGTCCTATTCTACCGCCGTCTTGTTTCTAAAGGTCGCTATTGTTGTCGTGCGCGTGCTGTTAGCTGTTAGCTTGTAGCCAATCACCGAATGCGTAATTAAAAATAGCCAATAGTCGAGAAGATAACATTAAAATGACGTATGCTTAATGATCATTCAGACCATAGTATGTTTAACTGGAGTGATTTTCCAAATTCCAAAATGGCGTGTGCCTAACTGGACAAGGACTGCTTAGGTTTATTGAACTGAAGACTTTTCGTAGCGTGACTGGATATTCTATTTCTATGTAAATATGTCTAAGCAAGATGATGGTTCGATAACTGGGGAAATATTGCATCGGTTGAATAATCCATCTGCTTAAACAGTCAACAAACCGATTTCACTGGCGATTTGACAGAAGCAGTGACATTGATACAATGATAATAAAGGTACAATAACAACATGCATGGACTACATGTACGTAATTTTTAGAAGTCCAGTTAACTTGTTTAAAACCGTTTTGAGTATACTGTATGTTTTGATGGATGGGCTTGTTGTTTTCGTTATGTGCATTGTGTTTCATTTCACTAGTTGTGCTTGCAGTGTACACTTGCATTATCTAGAATTTTCTGTGATTGCACTTATTTGGTACACACCTTATGCTTGTGTAGAATTTCTTGAACTTCTTGTTCTTTTGAATAGTCAATGTATATATCATGTATAGAAACCGTGTACCAGCACTTAGTAGCACTCGTGCTCAAAGTCTATTAAGGCTTAGATCTGAAATCCGAATAATAGGCCGACATTTTCCGTTGGGTAATATTATCAGCTTGAGTCGCCTTATTTGTTAAATCTTAATCACCAGCAATTGCATTGAAACAAAAAAATATCCATATGAGACAAAGCTAATTTTGCATGAATGATTGATGTTGAATTGATCATCAGTTAATCATGAAATTTTGGTTGCACAGGGTGTATAAAAAAAGTAGACCCTTTGAAGTAGCTGCAAATTTGATTAACTGCAATCTGTTGCATTAATTTGACAGTTCAGAATGACTCGATTTGAAGGTCACTTAACAGATTTAATTCGTTCTGATTTTGAATACACCTTGAATATCTTTAACGATATAATGAATGACAAATTCACATTTTTGTACAGCCTGTTTTGTTTGCTGAAGTTATTCTAACTTATCCCATGATTATACAATCATGCATTTCTACGCATATATTAATTCGACGAATTAAAAAGCATTCCAAAGGGTATACTTTTTTATATACATCCTGTAGTAAACCATGTTTGTAAAACTAAAGTTATTTGATTTATGCATTGTATACTCGACATGCATTTTTATATCGATTTTTAAAAATAACAATTAATATCCATTAATATCCATGCAAATTTGGTTCCAACAATTGTGATAAATGTTAAAATATTTCAAGTATTTACCTCTTGTTACTGATACTGAAATGATACTGTTATCAAAATTTTATGTTATGATAATTTCATATGTTTTTATTAAAAACTTTATATTATACAGTAATAATTTCAAACACATTGGACTATTTATTTCAATATTTATTGCAATCATTCTACTACAAGTACATATTTATGCTGTGCGAAGCTACCTGTACGCGTAGCGTACCTTTTTTCCGCAGATACATGTACGCGTAGCGTACCTATTTTTAGTTATTGCTCACATAACACTTGAATAGTTGTAGCTGGAAGGTTAATTTGAAATGCCATAGCGCCCCAATGTCAGGTTGTACATTAATAAAACCGCAGAATATTAGTCCTGCAGAATTTTTAAAACTACCTAATGTTAACATTCAGCTTTCCCATGCGAGCGCGGGGGGGGGGGGTTTAAGCAATTTGTAAACGATGAAATATTTTTATTGATGGCCACTAACCCTAGTTGATAGTGTGTTAAAATAATTTCTATGAGCAATCGCACTACATCTACTGATAGAAAATAAAGCATATTACCTGCGTGAAACAAAGTTGGGATCGATGAAAATCTAACACTCTCTAAATACGCGCCTGGCGAGTTTTGTATGATCATGAACTGAGAATTAAAATTTGATCAAATCGAATGATCTTCGAGCACCGTCCGAAACCGAATCACACCGAAACCTGCGACTTTGTATCAGCATGTTCCGACCAAATTTTGCATGTAGCAAACAAGACCCCTGCAAAGACATTTTGGATGTGAATTTTGTGTTATGTAATCTCTAAACCACGTGTGTACCATACGGAGTCTTGGCTAATTTCGAAAGGAAGCAGGGCACTTACTTTAGAGACCCTAATGTATATGTAAAGCACATTCGTGTGAGTCCCGCGTAAGTTTGCATAGTGATAACCATAGGTGGAAACACCACGTAAATTCGTGAACGCAAAGCTTGCGAATGTGTTCAAAGATTAAAATTTAAATCAGCCAGCACGACAATATCTATCCCCCGCAAGCTACGGATACAGCTGGGCATAATATATAGACTAGACATATAGACTATTCTTTGCCAAAATGCCAGTTACAGACCAGTTACAATAAAGAGTTAACATGTAATACATTATTGTGAATGGGAGGGGGGGGGCTCCCCCTCCAAAAATTGCATATTTCACTGCTGATTTCCGGGCTAGTGTTCCCGCCACTAATTCCAAGTAGTGGTGTGATGTTACGATGTCCCCTCTCGCATTGGCGGATCCAGGGTAAGTCAAAATAAATTATAGCAGCTCAATTTTAAATTCAAAATAACTTTATAACAATGTGATAGGTTATGAATTTCAAAAGAATAAAATCTAACCAATGAAGTTGCTTTGAAGGTATTTTAAAATGTAAATATATCCTAGAATGAGCTGTGGTAATTTATTTTGACTTACGCTAGATCCGCCACTGCCCTCTCGCTAGCCACTGTGCCACCATAACCCACTTTAGTGACTCGGCACGCAATTCATATCAAGTACTCATCGATTGGTTACCATTGAACTGAAAAACAAATGGAACGCTAACTCAATACAAAAGTTTAGTTAAGCCAAGTTGGTTTTTCTGAGTTTTGAGTCAAAATACTTAACGTCAAGGATTGGACTGCAAATCAAATTGAAGCTATTAAAAAGTTACATTTCATGTAAAAAGACTTTACACAAAAAGCGCCTAAAAAGCACGAAAACAACTGCAATTTTGCAAAATACAGCAAATTTCCTTTCAATGTTTAAGTTGTTTTACTGTTGCCTGATGTTTACATCAAATACAACTTTTTAATAGCTTTCATTTGATGTACGATCCAAATTTGACGTGAGGTATTGCAACTGAAAACTGAATGAAACTGGTTTCATTCAATTTCGCCCATCCCCCTGACTTATCGTTCCAGTTTACTAAAAGCTCAATGTTGGTACGTCACCGTCGGGTTTTGTCGTCGAGCGTCGGAAATTAGATGTTTGAAGTTTTTCTCTTCGTCTGGTGTAAGCCCTGCAAGGTCGTGTTGAAATGATTGAAGATATTAGAAGCAATCCTGCCTTTATTTCAAGGTGATATACTTTATTTTCTATCCGCAGTTATAGAAGAGTATTTAGATCAACGATACAGGTGAATTTTGGGGATAATGAGGCTGGATTTAGCGAAATATTTGGACATACAAACTTTGTATTTTGCATGTGTGAAAACCCGCGTATTCGTTGTGGTCGTTTGCCGAAATATTAAAACCGGAGTTTAGTCGAAGTCTACTTTTCGTGGTTGCAACTTGTCAGTTTGATTAAGTTGCAACAAGACTGTCAGAAAAAAGCTTGTGGCACAGAAAAGCCTGTGCGTAACAAAGTGTGCAGAATCAACTTGCAACAGACTTGTCAAAAAGCTGTCATGTGAACACACCTACCTTGTTACTGGCTTGTAATAAGTAGGCTGTTGCGGTATTAACTTTTGATGAACCGAGCGCGAGGTCTGTACAGAGTTATATCAGACCAAGGTGTTTTTGGTACAGACCAAGCCCATAGGGCGAGGCCTCTACGAAAAGACCGAGGCGAGTCTGATATTTCTCTGTACAGACCGAGCAAGCGAGGTTAATAAAAAGTTTATTATATGGCGTTTGACATTTAGAACTGAAACAAACAAAGAATACTGTGAATTAGAATGGGCCGCATACATGCATGACTTGGCCCAACGTAACAATGAGATAAATAATAAATTACATAACTTTTTAGACCTGTCTATCAATAATCTATGAATGTTGCCAATTTATAATAATACAAGGTCAAAACGGTTGTAAAAATACTAAAAAAGATTACCAGAAAATACCAACTGTAGGCTGCGATGTATTGTCATTCTAAGAAATTTCCCTTAAGGCTGTTTTCCACTTCAGCTATATGTTGTAGCATAACATAGCGTATTTCATTGTTTCGGGAACAACAAATGATATGGGCATGTTTCACAATTGCTACAATACAATTGGCACTTCAATCAAGTAGCCTGATAGCCTACATCATAGCCCCAACTTATATTACTTGTAGGGCATATGCAACTTGCCCCCGCCTACGTCACATCCGTTTGTGTTTTTGCATAAGTTTACTTTAGGAAACGCATAAATAAATAAAATTATTTTCACTGAGCTTTCATAATGGCGAGCACCAAAAGTGTAAAGCTAGACGAGTCAAAGTTTAAAGAAGCAGTTAGACTTGCATGTAATCTTCTCCAAGTAGACAGCCTACGAGTAATATGAGTCGGGGCTATGACGTTGGCTAGTAGCCTCAAAGTATTTAGGCATTTAGAGCATTATTTGGGAGGGAGTTTATTCATGTATTCATATTCTGCCCAGCAAATTTAGCTCAATGAGAGTACAAATGAAGCCTGAGGAAGCAAATATGATCATGTTTTTGGCTGAAAACTTGTAGTCTGTAAATATGTGCTGTATATTTAATACAGATTAATTTTTGTAATCTTCTACAAACAAAAATCCAAGTTTCATACGATTTTTTTCAGCACAGAAAAGTATCAAAAATATCAATATTACTGTATTTTTTATGTCGATTTTTGATATTTTTCAATATCAAACAGCCTAGTAACAAGTTGTTGCATGATTTGGGTGTACTTGTTGCAACTTGTGTGTTTTTAGCTTTAGTAGATTCTGATAGTTGGCATTCTACGTTCTACGGCCATACTTTATAAGACATTTAAAACCATAAATGCCAGTGTAACCTACCCAGATCCCATAGTGGAAAGTACTAGTTTTCGTCCACAGGATTCTCTGTATTTCTAATGTATGCTGCCTTAGGATTTTGTAATAGTATAATTAAGTCAAATGAAGTTAGGATTTGTCTATTTGTGGACAATGCTAGCAATGCTATTTCAGTCATGTTGTGATAGCAAAAATTATTCATCATGGCTAAAACAGTTGTTGCTGTTTTAATAAAAACAAAAAGGTATCTGAAAAACTAACCTTTTTGTGTTTTATACTTCACCATCATCTACCTAAATAAAGAACTAGAGCAAAATCAACAATTTGAACCTTGTAACATATTCATGCTTCTGTTTCATAAGAACGTTTTCTTGATGTTACAAAATTGCTAATGACTTGGTTGAAGGCCATATAACACCCTCTCTATGAAAGGAGTGGTGCATATTTAAATGATCATTGGATTACATGCCTCCTGTATTGGGTAAAGGTCAAACATGTCTGATCAAATCTTAAGTTGCTCACTTATTTAGTATTTGTTATATTGTTTGCTTAAGCATGACCTCTAAGACTGAAAGTAGCAATGTTTTGCTTGTTTTTATATATAGTAGGTAATTGCTACTTTGATAATGACTAATTCAGTAAATCAGCACACATGAATAAAACAAGCAATTTTTCTGAGGCATGAAAACTCATTGAGAATCATTCAAGTAATAATGATGTTGACAATAAAAGCATGTTAAAAGACTTCATTATATGCCATTGAAGACAAAAATAATAACATAAAATGTTTTTTAAGGAAACCAAAATAACTTTGATATTTTTCCATATGACAATATTTTGAAAAGCTATTTAATATTTAAAAAATGCTGGTGTTGCAACTGCCTATCTTAAAAATTCTTTTTAGATGGATGTTGGAATTTCCAAGAATGCTTAACCCAATGTGAATGGATAAAGGGTGGTCATCGATCATGAAAAGTGAATGCACAGAAGGTCTGAATATTTTCATGTTTTATTTCAAATTGAAATGCTTTTAATACCTCGTATAATTTTCAATAATAAGTGGTCGTAATGCTTGTGTGTTCAAAGCATTTTAATTTCAGAAAAAGTCAAATAATGATGAACTGTGTTTTATGAAAGTTGAAATCTTGTTTGGTTAAAATACATTGTATTTGCGTTTAAATAATTTATAAAAGCACATTAAAAAGCTTTAATACATTTGAAACCTTCAACTCTTTTCTTTTTTGGTTGGATATTGAAAAGAAAGTCAAATTTCAGACTGCTGTTTTCCTTGGATTACTCCCCACTTAATCATTTGTAGTTAAGGGCATACTATAGAGAAAAAAAAACATGACCTTATTGTTATGCTTGCCATCACGTTTATTATATTTGGAAATGTACATATGTTAAGACAGTGATTGCTTAAGATGACGCCATAAGGTAGCTTAAAATTTTATGTGGACAATAAAAAAACCGTATTCCAATTAAGTATCTTTCACAAACCCAATTTCATTTTTTGCTGTTTTAAACATTAAATTCAATCCAATTAAAGAAAAAATTGGTTAAATTCCACGTATAACAAATTGCTCATCCAACCAGACAGTTGTGTTATAGTAACCAGTAACAATTTTTGCTAACAGCAATAATTTTAAAAACATGAAACCCATGAATGTCTACATCTGACAAATTTAATTTTACTTATTGGAAAAAATCTTGCTTAATCATGAAACAATCATGTCATTATTTGTCTTTTTATTATTGAAATGATTAAACATAAAGGAGATTGAGGTGGCTTTATCCAAAACAAACATAAAATTGTAATCAAACCACATTTTGCTACCTTGCTGTTAAAAAATAATGATTATTTTTTTTCATAAATTCAAACATATAGATCGTGATGCTTTATGAAAAAATATTTTGTTTTGTTTTCTGTTCCGGTGCTCCATCTCAGTCTTCTTTTAAGTTGGCTTATAGTGTTCATTTGAAAGTTTGGAAAGTTTGAAAATCATAACTCAAAAAACTGTAGATGTTAATGGGAGCAATTAATTTGAATATTGTCCAGTTATAACACCGACACTGATGTTTTAATCAAACTTTCTTACATTAAAGATGAACTACTTGTCAAAATAAGCCAACTAGCGTATAGTTTTTACCTCATTGCAAAGTGAAACATGTTTGGAATTGAGATGAACTGAAGCAATAAAACTATACTTGATTCTGTGAGAAATTTTAAAAGTGAAAAACAGTTTATTGCACACCACAACCAGGCAACTAAGTAGGCTTTGATTTGCATTATGACAAGAAAAACATGACTTTGATTTGATAACATTTTTATTTTTTTAAATTTTAAAACTTAATCCCCAAAAGGTCGTTTATGAACCTTTCATTCTGTTTGTTTGTGGTGAAACTATGTTTGGCAAATGCACTATTTGCTATTTTACTGTATATGTCTATTCATTTGCTTCTTTACCATTTTGCATTTCAAATAGTTCCACTTTGTAACATTAGTATAGTAATAATGATATGAGAAAACAGGTTCACATGGCTTTTAAAAATGGTCTTTCAACAAGTAAGTGAAGATAAGTTTATGCTTCAAAAAGATTTGTGTTCAACCTGACAATGCTGTCCAAAGTAGACTAAATTCAATCATTAAGCATTTTCGTCAGATAGGCCTTACTTTTCAGTGCAAGGGCAGTCTATGTTTCGAATTTTTAGTTGGAAACGAAGTGTTTTGTTCCATTGAGAGAAGTGATGATTTGCACGCATCCTTTTTTATTGTATTAGAAACTGCTGTACATTTTTTAACTTGCAACAAATCCTTAAGAACTGGTCTACTATTGAGTAACTTGATTGGTAGTGTGATATACTCAATGGTTTCTTTGGAGTTTTTAATTAGTTTGCGAGTTTTTTTCTAGATCAAAAATTAGACTGAAAAAAAGGCAAACAAAATTATGATTATCGAAGTACTCTGTGAAAATTTTTAAAGTCATCTCAACTAAGTTATCATAATTTGTCGATAAAGCTTTCTGCAATCACGTGCACCTGAAGAAATGTGATTTCTTGTTTTCTCTAAAAACGTAAATTTTTATTCAAGTAGAATTCCTAACAATAACCACGTGCTAACAAAGTGCTCTACATAACATCCTAAAGCTTTTTCATTAGCTTTTCTCCTATGTAATTTGGATTTTTGTTTAAAAAATAAAGTTATATTTAATCATTCAGCATTGTCAGGTTAAAAACACAATAAGATAATATATGGCTCTAAAGTTTAAATTTCTGGGACCTTTTTTCAATTTGGCATTTCTTCACAAAAAGGTAATCGATTCTTCGTGATGTTTCAGGAGTTTTTTCGAGTTATAGAATACTTTGTATGAAAAGGCAATAAATGATTGAAAAAGCAGCTCAATAAAGTGGTATATTTCTCTTTGCAAAGCACCATTTTCCGCTGAGACTTGCTATGTTTATGTCAAAATTAAACAAGTTGTGGGTTTACTCTGGGTACTCCAGTTTCTTTCTTGAAGGAATATTGACAGGGTAGTTGAGAATATAAAACATAATAACCCCGGGAAATGTTTCTAATTGGACCAGCAGGCGTGTGAACGGTTTTACATAAGACCAGAAATTAAGACAAAAACAAGCAAAAAACATCTCTTAAAGGAAATAAATAGCATGCATAAGCCATATATTTTCTCTGTAGTTGTAAAACAACACGATGTTGTACGGTGTTGATGATTTCTGTGTCATTACTACTGCAGAAACTTCTAGTTGTTTCATAATTATTTACATCTTGAAGCATAAACATCTTGAAAAGACCAAGTTTTTTAACATTGCATTTTCACTTGACTTTATTCACTTGTGTTAAGTGCAATGTCCATTGTTCTGTCATGCTGTGTTTTCTTTTATTGTTATTAATTGAATGTATTCAATGTCTGATAGTTAATCTGTTTTTATTGTTATTCAAATTGTAATCTTTACAAATTCTTTTCAATAAATTTTTTACAAAATTTACATGGTATCCCTTTTAATTAAAAATTCAATTCCCATGGGAATTGAGAAATTGAATAAAAAAAATCCCCCTACCCCGGCCAGCTCCCCAAGTGCTACTTCCACCTAAGTAGAAGTACTTGTACATCCAGTACAAGTGCTTCTACTTATTTACGGTGGAAGTAGCACTCAGAGAGCTGGCCGGGGTAGCCCACAAAGAGAAGACCAACCTTGCAAGTGCTAATGCAAATTGCTAAGTTGATCTTCCCCAGAGAGCAGCCGCGCATACCTGACAAATTAAAACAACAAACGTTAGTCACTTAAGTACTTAGCATGCAAATTTGATTCCCAAGCCAAAATGACAAGTGCCCCCCTCTGATCCTATTAACTGACTACCTGCCTCAGTTCTAAGCTGTCTTCCTCAGTCCTAAGCTCCTGCATTCCATTCGTTACTCTCTCTTTCCCCACAATCGCGCAGTCCCTCACAGCTGAAAAACCCACATGCACCCCCACCACCCCGGCTGCCACCCAAATTCAAAAATTAAAAGAATTAAAATTTTGTTGAAGTATGCATAGTGAATGCTATTTATTCGGGTATTTTAGGCCAAACGTAAAGAAAAAATCGAACGTCTTGCATATAACCAGGTGAGCTGCCTACTTGTCTTCATGCATGAAATTCCAAAATATCCAAACTTAATCCTCAAAAACTTTGCTCAAAATTTTTTAAGACATGCAATAATGCTAATAGTTGGAATAATAATAAACAATGATGAGAATTTAGCTGTGTTGTTTTTCAAAAATCGACAGTAAATTTTTAGTAGAAACGTACTTTCAAAAATTTTAATTCCTTTAATAACCTAAACCCCATGCAACTTACACGCAGCGCACACCCTCCATTCCATACATTTAGCTAATAAATTACCTTATAAACAAAAAAGGAAAATAAAAGGATAAATTAAGTTATCTCTAGCTACTTAAACCCACTTAGACTGATATTTTAATTACGTTTTCAAACATAAAACCCTAGCTGAAAGGGCATGGGCATTTCGTTGTGTTAACTGATCCAAAGTAAATAAAGACGTGATACTTACCAAAGTGCAAGGCTGGGTCAAATAAGTATGAGAATGCAGTATATATAAATCATTTAAAGACTCATTTGTCGGATTTTAAATCCTATACTGTTGTTGTCATGCAATTTAACATCCATATAGCTAGTGCAGTTACTATATAGCATCCATATAGCTAGTAAAATTTTACTGCAATTCTCATACCTATTTAACCGAAACGCCCTCATTTGCCTGGTACCTCGCAGCTGCTCTCAAACGACTTCCTTAAATGGCTTTATTGCACACAAACAATGGCTTATTCAATTTTTCCATTGTTTCTGTTTACCATAAACGTGAAAGTACTAAGATACTTATCATATTTATAATCAAAGAGGGTAGTCATGTCTCTACCATGAATTGACATGTTACAAGTTTATTTTCCATTACAATTTATTAGCATACGTTTAAAAAAAACGAGGAAATGATAACATTTTCATTTTAATTCTTTGGGTAAATGCTATCTCCTCTTTTCATTTTAAACTTAAATCGTGGATATGCAATGAGATTCAGTAAAACTTGTTACATGTTTTGTTTTTTGGCTAATAAACTTGACCATTTTTTAACTAGAAACTGATTTTGTGCAATGTTCAATCCAACTTATTATTTTAAATGACATACATTGTTTTATTTTTAGTACTTGATAATTTCATGTAGGCAGAATTTCCTGGAATCATTTCCTCAAAAACATTTTCAATATTAACTCGATAAATTTAAATCGATAATTAAATCAAACAAAGTTATTTTTCAAGTCAGTCAAACTTTTGGAACATTCCATGTGATTTTTTAATCAACAGTATTGATTTTAGTCTAATTACTGATGAATCTTATTTTTTTCGCAACGATAAACAATAGAATTTACATAAACCCTCTTTGATCTCTAAATGATAAGTATCTTGTTTTCTACTAACTTACATTTATAATTTCCACTACAGTCGTATTAGCAATGTCTAACTTGCTTTCTCATTCTTATGGATTCTTTTGTTGGTCCATGTCATCCATGATCTTTCATTTTGGTTCTTTCTTCTTTTGTTTCTTATCTCATCACCTTTTGAAATGAAAGAATTGAACAAGTGGATGATTAGAAAACGGTTAGGAATAATAAAATTTTACTCTTGTGAAAAATGGGTGAATAAGGAAACATTTTGTATTTTCAACAGCAGACGAAACTGCTGTTAGGTATGTATAGGTAGTTGCATAGGACCAATTATAGTTAAGGTTAATTTGTGAAACTTTGAGAACAAAAGCCCAATAAAACCTCAAGCTTGCGATAGTCCGGGCTCAATATAAACCTAATGCTTACTAAATAAGCATGAGAATGCAACGATCAGCAATCATGTAAAACTTGAAACAAACTCAAGTTTTTTTATGCAAGACTCATCTATAAGAATTTAAATCCTAAACTGTGGTTGTCATGCAATTTTTGGTCGCATCCTATAGCTAGTGCAGTTATTCGACATGGTTCAAGAGGAAAGAACTGTTTTATAATTGTACTGCAATTCTCGTACTTAACCGAAACGCCGTCATTTACATGATACATCGCTACTTTCAAACCACTTCCGTATTTGCGTTAGTGAACACAAACAATGGCGTAATCGTTCCATGTTTATCAAAACAAACCCGAAAGCACCAAGATACTTATCATATTTTTTATCAAAGAGGATTATCATTATAAAGCAATTTCTCATACTTAGGGCTGATTATATGATCTCGCTTACCCGGGATTAGGTGAAGCGAAACATGATTTTGAGGCTATTCAAATAAGCCATAGTTTACGTTGTTTTTTACAACGCTTAATCCTTGATTGCTTGAGATTTTCGTTTTGCCGAAATATGAAGTAAACCAAATGGTGTATATCGCTTTAATTTTTGTTAAATCTATCTTCGTATTGATCAATGCTGAAAGCATTCGAACTTTGGTCGTTTCGTTTCATAAAATGACATTTTTCAATACCTCAAGATCATTTTACGCTTCACTTAATCCCGGGTAAGCGGGACCATATAATCAGCCCTTACTTAACCGAAAAGCCTTCATTTGCATGGCACCTCGCAGCTGCTTTTAAACCACTTTCGTATTTGCTTTAGTGCACACATACAATGGCGTAATTGTTCCACTGTTTGCCACAACAAACCCTAAAGCACCAAAATACTTATCAGATTTATTATCAAAGAGGATTAAGATTCTCATTATAAAGATAAGTCCTCACCAAGAATGGAGATATTACCATAAACAGAAAGCAAGCTGTATTCCCATGGGAATTTAAAATGCAAAAAATATCATCCATACTGATCCTAATTTACATGTATTATCCAAATTAACAATAAGACAAAGAAATAGTATAACCCCTGAGAATTAGAATAAAAATGTTAAGTATTACTCTCTCGTTGTTTTAAACGTATGCTATAATGAATTAAAATAGAATAGAATTAATAATCTTGGACTTAACCGATTTTTGAACTATTACTACAACTTAGAATTAACACTTGAAATGGATTCTGTGAAGCATTCAATCAAATATGTTATGACATGCATTATTTTGTTTTGTTTTTAGAATGATTATATGTAGGGAAAGTTTCCTACCAAACAATGTGTTATTTTTGTAAGACTGTCAAATCCAATATTCCATGCGATTTATATTTATTACTCCGCCTGCCGTAGGCGAGGCGGAGTTTTAAATTCGCCCCGTTTCTGTTTTTTTTTTTTTTTTTTTTTATTTTTTTTCGGTGTCAGAAGTCGGTGCAGCGCTCATGGGTGATACCGCTGGCACAAACCGCGTGAGCCGACCTAAACACGGCGTTTAAACTCAATTTCTAGCGAAATGTGTCAACAAAACACGCATTTAAACGTGCATGCTAGAACATCTAAACCGCAAGAAGGTTTTACGTGCAAAGATTCTCATGCAAAATGCTTTAAAACGACAAATTCCAGCGATGTGTCGCGGTGAAGTTTTGAGAGCGTGTTTCCG
Organism: Muricea muricata; assembly: GCA_963855995.1. Lineage (NCBI taxonomy): Eukaryota > Metazoa > Cnidaria > Anthozoa > Malacalcyonacea > Plexauridae > Muricea > Muricea muricata. The sequence continues at coordinate 15,453,628 of OY979720.1, read as the reverse complement.
TCATTTTCTGGTTTATTCCTACTTTTAAGGAAATTTAGAAATTTCTACACAAGAATCAAACGCAAATTCTACTGAAATATCTACATACATACAAAATGAAGATCGGTGAAGGAACTTCGCAAAAATATTCATTTTCGTACTTTCGAACGGCGTTTTTCCTATGCTTTTGACTGAAAACACGACGAACGACACTTGCCAGAGCAATTTGCGTGGCGCGTGGAATGACGTGAGCACGGGGACACAAAAATTGAGGTTATTGAGTGCGAGTTCCCTATCTGTATATATCTGATCTGTGATACAGCTTCTTCTGAATCAGGAACAAGGAACTTGCTCGGAGCATAGACAATCAATAGAATGGACTGGAAACGCAAGCTAAAGTGTCAATGTTGCTGACGCGACATCCGTGATACGGCCTGATATGCTATACTTTGGAACCCTGTTACTTCACTTTAAATATACTTCAGGACTTTCTATTTACATATTTTAAACAAGAACGGCAATCTCTAAGGAACTATCGACTTTTAAAATTCTTTATGGACATAACAAAGCTAAAACCCAACGCTGAATGTTTGCATTCTTTTTGACTGCAGAAATGTCGCCATTGTTGTTGTTGAAAAAGGTTTACGGAAACATTAAATGGTGATTTTCCGCCTCGTTTATCTCTCTGAAAAGTTTTAAAAGCCGATAGTTCCATTCACATCTCTGTTCTTGTTTAAAATATGTAAATACGGAGTCCTGAAATGTATTTAAAGTGAAGTTACAGGGTTCCAAAGTAAAGCGTATCACGGATGTCGCGTAAACTTTAGCTTGCGTTTCCAGTCCATTCATTAGATCGTCTATGCTCGGAGCATGTCGACACAAAGTGGTAGTTTCGGCGTTCCTCGGAATTCGTCGGTTTCCGACGCTGCTCGAAGATTTTCCGAATACTATTTTTTCAAAATTTTTCTCTAGCTCGAAGATTTTGCTCCTTGAAAGTCCTCTAAATTTTCATGCATCCTAACTTTGTTTTAAGGTAATATGCTTTATTTTCTATCATTATTTGTAGCAAAGTACTTAGATTGTGCATAGAGATCGATTTTTGAGAGATCAGACTGGAAATAAGTACAATTTTCGAGTATTGTAAGTTTGTGCTTTCCAAGCATGGCTATGGTCGCATGTAAGATTAAGGCTACCGTTTTCAGTTGAAGTTGGTTCGATAATAATACCATGAAATCCGCTATAGAAACTGAATGAGGTCTTGAATTGTTGAGATTGTCGAAGAAAGTATGCTGAGACAGTTCTATGTAAAGAGTTGGTTCTGGTTCAAATTTATTGAAAAAAGGCAATTTAATTTTAATTTTGTGAATTTCGATTACAAAACATGCCTTGGACTGTCGACCAATTGATTTCGTCAGGCGATTACAGACTTGTGAGAGGAGGGGGGTAGCCTAATTACTAAAATGTAGTGAAAAAAGGACTTTCCATCTAATGGTGGGAGCAGGTTGGCGGGAACACTGGAGAATAAAGGTCCTGTCACAATGCAATTTTTCTTGCAACTTGAAATGCAATTCTACTATTGGGAGATGTAAAATTGGCAAATGCAAGTTTCCATCACAGTTTGCTGGGGTTTTTTAACGTACCAAACATTTGTCACAAATTTACTTAAGAGTAGATTTTCCCTGTAGCAAAAAAGATGGCAAATGTCGATTTTACCAGAGTGCATGGCAGTCTGAAATTGTTTAAAAAGGCAAATTAACGTCTTTTGAAGAACAGACAGAAGACAATAGGTTATTTTCACACTTGTGTTAAAATTTCAATCCAGTAGCTTTGTTTCTTGTCATCTTTTCCCACGTATTCTTTCTTGATACCTGCAATGCATTCTGGTAAAATCGACATGTCGCCATCTTTTTTGCTACGGTGAATGCAAGGAAAAGTGCACCGTGTGACAGGGCCTTAAGGGTAAGAGGTGGATAGAGAAGGAGACGGAGCAGTTACAAGTGCAAGAAAAATTGCACCGTGTGACAGGGCCTTGAGGGTGGGAGGTGGATAGGAGGAGACGGAGCAGGATGTGGGAGTCGTGCAAGGTCGGGATGTTAAAAAAGAACAAGGAATGTTATGTTTTTAATGCCTTTTAGACTTTTCTTGAGGCAATTAAAATTCAAACTGTCAAATCCAAACACTGTACAGAATGGCCGACTTTACGTGGTCTTTAGTTTTTACACAACCACTTGCATTGTTATCTTTTGCAGTTTGTTTACCATTTCAGTTATCTATCTTCAATAGAATTCTTTGAAATTTGTTTGTAGATCGACAAAATGCTTAACCTCCTCTCAACAACTGGAAGATTATGAAAAATGAAATTGTTAAAGGTATTGGAATATTGCATGCAAACTGAAATATCAAATCTAGCAATTTTATATGTTATGCCTCTAAACAACACAATTCTGTTTCTAAAAATTGGTACCCTACTAGACCTATATGCATGATTATACTAATTTGGACATATTTATTTTTACCCATTAAAATATAAATTTGTGTTTAATCATTCGTGTTTGTCATTATTTGACTTTGTAATGTTGGTTAAACATAAGGAGGTTGAGGTGACTTTGCCAGAAACAAAAACATCCATTATTATACTAAAATTTCAATATATATAGCAATTAAAACTAACCACAGGAAATATATTTCTACTTTTTAATTGAAATGTTTCTGTTATATGCACTATATCATATTTTTGATAAAAAATTACAACACCTGTGTTATTTCCTGGTTTACTATCTCAATCATCTTTTGTTTAAGCTGGCTTTGAGTGTTCATTTGAAAGTTTGGAAAGTTCATTTGAAAATCACAATAGTTCTCAATGTTATATTGGACCCTTTAAAGTTAAAAAAATACTTTGTAATATTTTATACTACTGGTAATTTATCTTAGATACAGACTCTGTGATTTTGTACTAGAATGTTGACTTTCAAACTTTAAGATGAACTACTTATTAAGGACAAAATAAGCTAGCATATTGTCTTTTGTTTACAAAGTGGAACTTGTTTGGAATTGAGATGAACTGATGCAGTTGTTCTTTAACTTTATCAATTAATTACATATCTTAAATGAAAAAGAAAACCACAACTTGCCAAATAAATTCTGTGGGCTCTTTTTATTAGCAAAGAAAAGATGTGGCGGATGTAAGAATTTAAGAGTAAAAAAGTTTCCTTGGACTAAAAAAATTGACAGTATGCCAGATTTTCTAGATAAACAAGCAGTACAGATGTTGGCCAATAATAAGTATAAGTAACTACAATTTTTAATTTTAAAAGTTTTCTATTGATGCCTGGATACAGTAAATACTTTACCAGAGTTCTTCGTATTACATCGACTTGAAAAAGTTTTAAGTCACATGAAGCTTTTAGTTGATACTATGCAATTTCAAATTTTACAGACTTCTTAATTAACAAGCCAAATTTACCTTGTTGAACATAAGGTCTTTCCTGAGAAAAAGTAAAACTGTCTGGCATTATATGGAGTAGAATAATTTAAATTAGTTTGAGACTTTGATTTGATAACAATTTTGATTTGTACTATTTACAATACAAGTGACCGGGTTGTATCGGATATAGAAACCCAAGCTGAAGGCGAGATATCTGACATACACAGATGCGAATGTTGTAAATGGCTTGTGAAACTCGTCAATTTTATACATCAGATCTATAGCAAAGTGATTTTGAAAATACCGATTCTGTAAGATGAGAAAATGATTTCTTTTGTGTTTCCTGTATGATTTATTACTTTATAAGTTTCTTAATTAAAATTACAACATATTGCCTACTGGAACTTTTTATATTGTTTGGTTGTGGTGAATTTGTATTTTGGCAATTGAAATATTTCTGAATTTGTGTGTGCATTTCCTTTGCTTCAGTTCAAGTTTACATTTCAAATATTCCACTTTGTAATACTTGCGTGGTAATAATAATATAAGAAAACAGGTTTACATGGCTCTTGAATATAGTCTTTTCAACAAGTAAGTAAAGATGAATTTATACTTCAAAGAGATATGTTCCTAACCTGACAATGGTACCTTCCAAAAAGACTAAATTTAAATTGATTCTTCGAATAAATTTTTTACTTTTCAATCCAAGATCAATCTAAGTTATGTATTTCTACTTTTATTTTGGTCTCTTTAACACTGAAACTATCAATTGTATATAAAGCAACTTCACTATCGAGTGACTTCATTAGTTGCTGGGCAAAGCCAAAGCATTGATTTTTCGGCTGTTTTCAATGAAAAATAGAATTTTGCCCAAAGTTATCTCAAATAAATTATCACAATTTGAACAAAAAGCTTCTGTTCTTGTGCCCACCAGAAAAATGAGATGTCTGAGACTTTCTTTGTATTTTTTTGCGAAAAATAGATCGCATGCACTGTTATGCAAAGAAAAGTGTAAGAGATTGGTTTCTGAAAAATGTCGTGCTACACACAATATTCTAAAAATGCTTGGTTTTTATTCTATGTATTTTTGAATTTTTTGTTAAAAAAAATAAAGGTAGCAATGTTTAGTGCATTTCACATTGTCAGGTTAGAAACGCAATAAGAAAAATGTGGCTCCGAACATTACAGCTTGGTCAATTTGGAATTTATAAAAAAATCGTTTCTTCGTTGTTTTTCGACGTTTTGAAGGGTTGTTTCGAGTACAAAAAAGTATTTTTAGGAAGAATTATGTGCCCACGTTACATGTCTCAAAGCCATCAAAATTCGTTGGTAATTCGTGCATGTATTTTTTCTGACTTATAAAAGCACAATTGATTAAAAATAATATTTTTCTTTTGACAAAAATACCTTTCTTCTGTGAGGCTGGCTGTATTTGAAAAAGCGTTGGTCAACGCTCCGCCAAAACTCGTGGGTTTTCTCCGGGTACTCCGGTTCTTCCCACTGGGAGAGTTGACAGGGTAGTTACATATGGTTATAAAAATGTGACTAACTTTTGAAAACCTTTCTACTTAGACTTGTTAAGCCTTCTCGTCATCTCTATCAGTTGCATGTTTTGAGCCACATGTTTTTCTTTGTAATTGTGAAACAACTCGTTATATGCTGGGTAAACCTTTGCAAAACTCTCAAAATTTATCACTTCAAGTTGTTTCATTGTTATAATATATTTTGAAGTATAAACATTTACTTACGTTGAAAAGACCCAAGTTTTTTAGGACTTTGTTCATTCACTTGTGTTATTGTTCTCTCTGCCATGTTCTGTTTTCTTCTGTTGTTATTTTAATAAGTACAATGTGTGGTAGTTAATCTCTTTTTATTGTTATTCAAATTGTATGTAATCTTTACAAATTTTTTCAATAAATTGTTTACAAAATTTACTTGTGACCCCTTTTTAATTAAAAATTCAATTCCCATGGGAATTGAGAAATTGAATAAAAAAAATCCCCCTACCCCGGCCAGCTCCCCAAGTGCCACTTCCACCTAAGTAGAAGTACTTATACATGTAGTACAAGTACTTCTACTTATTCACGGTGGAAGTAGCACTCGGAGAACTGGCCGGGGTAGCCGGCAAAGAGAAGACCAACTTTGCAAGTGCTAATACAATTGCTAAGTTGATCTTCCCTAGAGAGCAGCCGCGCGTACCTAACAAATTAAAACAACTAACGTTAGTGACTTAAGTACTTAGCATGCAAATTTGATTCCCAAAGCCAAAATGTCAAGTGCCCCCCGCTGATCCTACCAACTGCCTACCTGCCTCAGTTCTAAGCTGTCTTCCTCAGTTCTAAGCTCCTGCATTCCATTCGTTACCTTCACTTTCCTCACCATCGCACAGTCACTCACAGCTGATAAACCCGCATGCACCACCACCACCCCGACTGCCACCCAATTTCGAAAATTAAAAGAGTTAAAATTTCGGTAAAGTATGCATTTTAAATGCAATTTATTTGGATATTTTAGATCAAACGTAAACAAAAAAAGCTCGTACATAAAAACAGGTGAGAATTCTATTTAAAATTTGCTTGCAAAATATAAAACTTAATTCGCATTTTTCTTAGTCTATAGATCAATTTAGTTGATGTTGAAACCTACTCTTAACTGTTTTGTTAGAAGTGACGACAGATTTTGGTTTTTAAGCATACTTTCAAAAATTTTAATTCCTTTAATAAACCTAACCCCATGCAACTTACACACGGCGCACACCCTCGCAGTCCATACATTTAGCTAATAAATTACGTTATAAACAAAAAAGCAAAATAAAAAGATAAATTACGTTATCTCTAGCTACTTAAACCCACTTAGACTGAGTTTTTGATTGAATTTTCAAACGTAAAACCTTAGCTGAATGGGCATGGGCTTTTCGTTGTGTTAACTGTTCCGGAGTAAATATAAACCTGGGGCCGGTTGTATCAAAGGCGTTTAGCTTAAACGGTGGATAAGTGAAATTTAAAAATCAGTTTTACACCTAGTACGGAACCGAAATTATGAGTTGAAATAGAATAAATATTTAGTTTTATATATAATTGTTCTTCTCAGGTCAAATAACTTCAGCTGGTTTGTTTATACAACATGGAAACTTGTTTCATATTTTTGACTTATCCACCGTTTAAGCTAAACGCCTTTGATACAACCGGCCCCTGATACTTACCAAAGTCCAAGGCTGGGTCAAATAAGCATGAGAATTAGGCAAAAATAAAAAGCAATTGAAACTCAACAGATTCACTAAAGTTGTTTTTTTTTTTGGCAACTTATATCCTTAAGTGTAGATGACATGCAATTTTTAATGCCGTAATTCTCACACTTATTTAACCGAAACGCCTTCATTTGCATGGTACCTCGCAGCTGCTCTCAAACCACCTTCGTAATTTGCTTTAGTGTACACAAACAATGACTTCATTGTTCCTGCTTACCAAAACAAATCTGAAAGCACCAAGATACTTATCATATTAATAATCAAAGAGGATTCGCATTATGCAGTAATTACCATAAACAGACGCATCACCATTGAAACAAAGCATGCCGTATTCCCATGGGAATTTAAAATGCACAAAAAAATATAATGATCCTACTGATTTGCATGGATGTATGAACCAAATTAGCTAAGAAACAAAGAAATGATATATTCCCTTGGGAATTTAATGTAGCAAAAAGATGGCGGGTGTTGATTTTACCAGAATGCCTTGCGGTCTGAAATCGTTTAAAAACTTAAGGTAAATTAACCTCGTTTGAGGAACAGACAGATAGGTTATTTTGTCACTTGTGTTAAAATTCCGTCCATTAGCTTATCTTAAATATCATTTCACTGGTATTCTTGATTGATACCCGCATTAAATTCTGGTAAAATCGACATGCCACCATCTGTTTTGCTACGGTGAATTGGAATACAAGTCACATTTTCTCGCTTTTTAACCAGAGAACACATTCTTTAAAGGTAGAACGACGGAATTGATCGTTTACAATCGACGCCATCTTTGTTGACGTTTGAAACACATGGCAACCACAAAGTATCTATTCATTATATCTGATCCTATCGAGCCATACATCTTTAAAGTATCATTCATAATACGCTAAAACTAACGATGAAATAGTAAATTGACACTAGTGTTTCGCTGTAAACAGCTGAAGTAATCTGCAGAGTCAACCAAGATGGCGCCCAATCACACGAAATGACGGCATGTGCAAACCAAGAATAGTGACAAAATGCATCAACTATAATTTAGTGGCATTATTACGAAACTTAACGAAAACAAAATAACGTTCAATCCTACATGTTATTTTGTTTTGTTTTTAGAAATATCCAAATCCAAATGTTAGAGACGAAATTTCCAGGCGTTAAGGTATTGTTTCTTTAAAAAATATTGTCGACATTTACCATATTTTTACCTGTTTTTTGACTCGAAAATTGACTGCCAAACTCCTAGATATTCTATTTAATTATTTTGTTGAATGTATTTGATATCAATGTTATTTCAATCCAATTTTTTTCACTTAATTTGCTGTCTTTTCTTTTTCATTAACGAGAAATATCTATTAAATCCTCTTTGATCCCTCAATAATAAGTATCTTGTTTTCTACTAACTTGCACATTACCACTACTTTCTATTACAATGTCGTGTCTTCTTATTCTTGTGGATTGTTGTTTTGTGGGTCTTGCCGTCCAGGATCGTTCATTCTTTTCTCTTCTTGTGCGTTTTTTTCACATCCCATCACCCTTTGCAATAGTAGAAAGAATTAAGTCATGAGATGATAGTTACGAATAATTTATAAACTATAACATGATAAGTTTCTTGTACGTTTGCATGGTGAATACAATATACTTATTAAGCTTTGTGGAAACACCACGTAAATTTATTATTGCAATAATAAATTTACGTGGTGTTTCCACAAAGCTTAATAAGTAAACTATAACATATTAAGCACTTATTGGATGAGGTTTTTGTGATATGCGAAATGATCAATGTCGAGGTAAGAGTTATCAGCCGAGCCGAAGGCGAGTCAGATAACTCTTACCAAGACATTGATAATTTTGCATATCACAAAAACCGAATCCGATAATTGCTTTATTATACATTGTAAGTCTTTTTCCTCGAGCAATTGACGAATTTCGCCTTCGGAAGAGCTTAAAAAGCAAGATGCCATAACATGAAACAGAAAATATCGAAAAAATGTTGTTGCCATGCCAACCATTGATGCCAACGAATACCGCATACTGTAATAATCTGCACCGTAGGCTCAACATGCAGATAACTCAGTTATCTGCTAGCAGATAACTGAGCCATAGAATAAGAATACATAGAAGGGCCACTCGCGTCGGAGCCTTTGGAGTTTTTGAAGCCGCGCATGTCGCATTACGCACGTTATTAGCATTTTCTCAGCCATTCAATTGCATTTTCTGGCCAATAGGAATGCTGAACTGGCTGGTGGCAGCCAGTAAACTGCATAAACATAGTGTGACATGTTGCACTGCTGAGTGGCCCTTCTATGTATTCTTATTGTATGACTGAATTATCTGCAGATTGTGTGATAGTCGCATTTATCTGCATACAACTGACCAATCACAACGCATAAAACAACTGCAATGTATAGTAATTAACACTTATTGACTGAGACCGAGGGAAACAGTATGTTTTGTGGACCAGAGACTGTCGATGTCGAGGGTCCACAAAACATACTGCTTTCCCGAGGTCTCAGTCAATAAGTATTTTATTATATACTGAGTGCCAAAAGAGAAGAAAAGTACCACAAATCAATCAAACATGTGTAAAAAGGATTACCTTTTACCTGACATGGCTACGTGAGGCTTTGTGGATTTGTTGTCTACCGGTGAATAAAAGTAATGTCCACCGCTTAGCTACGTTGCCAGGGAGACAATAGAATTTCTCCACTATCACGTGATACGTTCTTAACCAATAAGAAACAGGAATAAATGAACTTTGACACTCAGTATATTATAAAATAGTATTAATTAGGCCGGCCAAATATGAAATTTTTTTATTAAAATCTCGAGAATCATTAATAAATCGTGAGCAAAACACAAAAGAAAATCATAGCCGTGAAGGAGTCTTTATTTCTCACACGCACACAACTTGCAGCTACCCTAATTTATGAATTTAGATTAAAATATCTCGAGAATTAAACAACACGTAAGGAATGTGTAAATTCTTAAAGCTCTTTCGAACAATAAAAATTAATATCTCGCACTAATCTCTCTCAAAAGCTCTCTCAAATTTATTGCCGATATCTCTTTGAGAATTACTGTGCACGTGAAATGTAACTTATATCAAAACTAGCTTACTTCAAGCTGTTTGGGAATCAAGATTTTACGTGTCAACGAGATCAAATATGAATCTAAGATGGCAGACAGCGCATTAAATTTCTATCTTTACGACCAACTCCCCAACGAAAGGCTTTAATTCGCTCGAAAGTCGAATTTTGTTTTTTTTTATTGTTTCAGGTAGTGAAAGATCCTGTGTGCTTTTTACAGTACTACCGACACTAGCAACGTTAGTGCGAGATGTTAATTTTTATTGAAACAAAAGCTGAACTGCTAAAAAAATGGAAACGACAAGATAAAATAAAAAAACTTACTTTCACTCTATCTTTGGATCTTCTTGGCTTCGGTTGTTCTCGTTTCATCATGCTGTTTATGGTTTCATCTGGTTGGCGCACTCTCTTCATGGAACATCACGCCGGTCCAGTAGGTAACTAGCTCACTCGTGTCCAGTCAACCAACATAAAATAAGGAGAAAATTAATGTTACAAAATATTTTAGAATATAGGACACTAAGCTTTAATTGAATTGACTTTAACAAACCGTACATTGTGATAGTATTTGCATCTTAACATCTGATGGAGACGGCTTGTGATTTACTTCTTATGTCGATATGAATTCTTTCCCATCTTGTTGCATCATTAGTTGATGGTTGTTGTATTCACTTTTTACTTGGCATTCTTTGAAAAAAAAATTACGATGTTCAGAAAACTGTTTACAAGATAAGCAAAGAAAACTACGTTCACAAGCATTAGAGAGGACTAAGTAATTATAATAGGCGTGACAGGTCACAGAGGTTAGTCGACGAAAAAACTCATGGACAAATTCCCGGCATGATGATACCCCGATAGCAAGAAATACAGCAAGTGTAGAACGTGTACGTGTGAGCTTAAACTGTATGTATGCAACTCCAAGAAAAGCGCAACACAAAATGGCGGAATTTAAAGACATTTCTGGTGTCATTTCCAGTTCCCTAACTTTCGCGGACAAATATATTTATATATTTTTCTCAAATTTTTTTGAAGTAAATCTAGATGGATTTTGTGAATAAACAAATTAAAAAAAGTATTGCCCACGTTAGGAAACTAGAACGGGCGCCCAAGAATGCCCACAATTTCTCCAATCTGGATTATATTTATTGATTGCGCAAATGACTGATAAAAAATAAGAGAGTAATAAAATACCAAATGGTTTCCTCTTCAAGATAGTGTCATACATGCGCGCGGCATTTCGGGATATTTGGGAAAACTCGTGTTGAAGTTGAACCTAAGGCAACATGCCAAGTACATGGATGACGCTATCCTGCTCAGGAAACTATTTATTAATTGTCTTACAAAATGATGACAGTGAAACACAAGTCAACGCCACGGCATTTAAATTTCTCGTGTAGGATTGTTTGATCCTGCACAGTAATAGCCAAGTGGCGCAATCGTCAGAGCAAACGCCTATCACATGTGAGGTCGTGGGTTCAATCCTTACTTCAGACTCGTGACACCCATGTGAGGAGTTAGTCAGTCGTGGGTTTATCCCGGGTACTCCGGTTTGCGAATGTTGACTGGATGGTTAAAATTGTAAAATATCAGTAATCACCGGAACACGGGTACTTAACTAAACTGCTGACGATGAGGCGGAACTCATAATGAATTAATGAAAATGTGTTTCACTGTAGTTATCATATAATGTAATTGCCAAGCTGAATGAATAATTCTCCAGTAACTACGTCATATGAATAACTTACAATTATGAGAGTAGTGGGGGGGGGGGGGCAGCATAAAGATTGAAGTAGTGTCAAGGAAGGGGTACTACCCTGACGGGTACTAGGCGAAGAAGTAGAGTAAACAGGAGGAAGAAGATTAAATTGGAGTAAATAAGGGGGATTGGGGTAAAGAAGGGGAGAAGCAGGATAAAGAAACCAGTGGAAGGGGGTGCTATCCTGGAAGGAGTACCCGGGAAAGAAGAGGGTGAACAGGAGGAAAAGTAGATTGGAGAAAAGAAAGGGGAAATTAAACGGATCAGGAAATTCAGACTTGCAATTCAAATGAAAGGCAGCTCATTGGTCATGTAAACACTCGTTGAATCATGGTTCTCGCTTGCCTTTAGCTTGGAATCATCTTTGAATTTGAACTGAAAGTCTGAATTTGCATGTTTCTTGTATAGAGTGCAGTGTATCAGAACAGAAGAGGTTTTGAAGAAAAAGAAAGAAAGAATAAAAGTAAGTTAAAATTTGTAAAGAATAATGAAGAAACTATTGGTACAGCACTTGATACATGATGATAATCATCATTATAAACTCTCTATTAATCCGGGGGGGGGGTATAATAGAGAATTCGCAATGATAGTAAGTGTATTGTAATATTTGGGTTTTTACCACTAAATCCTCTTGAAAGTTCTTTTTGGCTGTGGCTTCTCTCATCACAGTTGTCTGTGCTTGTCTTGCAAAATCTCTGGAATATCTATAACGTGAAGGTCAATATTTAAGATTAGAAAAATAGAAACCGTAAAATAGAAAGAAATTTAAATCGTGGCGAATACTTTTTACGGTCTTGCTGGCATGACAAAAAGAGAGTATAGATTTATAAGATCATGTTGATTTATCCTTTATCTGAACTATATTTAAGTTAGATTTTAAAATAGATTTCACCCTGGTAAGCAGACCGAATGGGTTTTCAAACAAGATAACATTTAATGACTAAAACGTGCACAGAATAGTTAGAGAATGCTTACATGTCGAATAAAAATCCAATACTTTTAATGTCCAACTACACAATAGCGATTTTCGTTGCATTTCTAGACTGGAGAAGAAGACGACGCCATTTTGATTTTGATTTCTCCCGACAACGGCAGATTTGTCTTCGCAATTTTTTTCCATTTCTTCGTCGTTTTAGCTCCAATTTGCTCGTTGTGTTTCTTTCGTACCTTCCTCGCCATTTCCGTACAATCAATGGACATTTATACTCAAGATTAAGACTGTATTGAGACTTTCAAAATGTTCGTCAGGAGACATAAAAATCGAAGCTTCTTCTTCGGGTTGCAGAAGCAAATGACGTCAGACGACCTTTGTCCGCCAGCAAATACCCGTATGTATAACATTCAATGATCTTTTTAGGAAGCTGAAAATCAGTTTTTATTGCGCGAACGAAATGTTTTTGCCATTATTTCTTACTCAGGTCTTTGTTCTACTACTTTACTTCCAGTTTAGTTAGGTAACTTGCCAAAAGAAACGCCTGTAAGGGACAATTTTGCATTTTTTTTTATTTCGATGCTGATGAAGAAGAGAAGACTCGTTAGAGCTTTCATTGGCAAATATCTTTCCCTCCGTGGCCGAGAGGTAAAGACAACTGTCTTGACTTCGATTTTGGGTGGATCGAGGACCGGTCCAGTTCAACTGAGTTTGGTAAGAATTTAATTCTGATCGGTGCTCGATCCACCCAAAACTGAATTCAAAGCTGGGCGTGGAGTGCAGGAAAACACTAGGCAGTACCGCGAGGCCAAGGGGGCAAACGTTATTTTCCTAGTGTTGTTAACTAATATTTAAGCAAATTTCATTAACTTGACTGTTGGGGACAGACCTGTAGGGTTGGTGCATTGAAGACTTCTCGTCGTTATTTCCCTTCGTTCAAGAAGACAAGTTGTCTTCATCGAGAAATAACGACGAAAAGACTTCAAGACACCACTAAACCACTACACTTTAAAGCTACAGTGTAGTGGTTTAGCTAGCTAAACCACTACACTGTGCCAATAATATATGGCTGACTTCTTCCTAACGCTTACGGTACGACCATGGATGCGCAAAGATGCGCAAACACATTAAAGCCTTGAAAGCAAGTGTTTTCTTTTAGGAAAGAATCAAGGACGACAACGCTTACTAAATCAAAGCCGTCTAGTCATGTTTTAAGTACTTCAGCTATGTTTAACGATCTTTTACCAGATCTTTGCAAGAGGAAAAGTAAAATTTTGCATCATTATTATTAACTTTCCGTCAGTCGTTTCTTTCTTGATCGAGCATTATATGCCATTGTGTTCAGTGTCCTTGATATAGGAGCCATATACTTATGGCCTTGGGTTTAATTCCCAAACACTGAATGGCAGTGTTTTGCTCTTCCAATGAGATAACAAGATGGCACTGTAGAACGCGTGGTTTTATATAAGCTACGAGCGTCAAGATATCCTTGATAGGTAACTATTGATCCTACAATGGACACTTATGTTCACTGCCAACAGGAACGTTTCCAACTCACAGCTTGTACATAATGGATTTTATAGGTTGTGTCACAAGGAAACTGCAGTTCGGTCGTAAAATCAACTTGTTTTCAAGGTTGCCGGGTTTTAAACATTACTGACACTGTTAATGTTGTAGCTCGGAATTGTAAAACAACGGCGGCAATGCAGTTTTCTTGTGCCATAACCTGTAAAATGGGTGGTTTTATCATTTATATAAGCTACGACCGCCAAGCTTTATCCTTGATAGGAAACAATTGATCCCACCAACGACATTTGTATTCTCTACCGATAGGAACGTTTGAGACTTACAGCTTGTACATAACGCATTTTATCGGTGAGTCGTAAAACCAACCTGTTACTGCTCAGCAAACTACCAGTTCCCTCGATCAACGATAGTCGATGAAGCTTGGCGCTCGTAGGTTGTGTAAAACCAAGCATTTTACAGGTTATAGCCAGGTTAGCAGTATCTGCAATGTTTCAAAGCAACCACGAATAGAAACTGACAGCCAACGTTCTGAGTTAAGGTTTGTAGAATATACTACATGATTAGTTACAGCATGACCAGGCATATAGTAAATAACGCATTGCCATCTTGTTCCAAAGTTATCTTATTACTTGAAAGAGCTGAAGACTGCCATGCAGTGTTTGGGAATCAAACCCAAGGCCATAAATACATGACTCCTATATCAAGGACACTGAACACAATGACATATAAAGCTCGATCAAGAAAGAAACGACCGACGGAAAGTCAATAGTATATGCAAACTTCGACTTTCCTTCTTGCAAAGGCCTGGTCATAAAAGATCGTTAAACATAGCTGAGCAACTTAAAACATGCCTACACAGTTTTGATTTAATAAGCGTTATCGTCTTTGACTCTTTCCCGAAAGAAGACATATTCTTTACAGGCTGTACAGTGTTTGCGCATCTATGCTTCATGCCTTCTTGAAAAGACCTCGCCATAAAAGATCGTTTAACTTAGCTGAACAACTCGAGCGCCAAGCTTCATCGACTATCGTTGATCGAGGGAAATGGTAGTTTGCTGAGCAGTAACAGGTTGGTTTTACGACTCACCGATAAAATGCGTTATGTACAAGCTGTAAGTCTCAAACGTTCCTATCGGTAGAGAATACAAATGTCGTTGGTGGGATCAATTCTTTCCTATCAAGGATAAAGCTTGGCGGTCGTAGCTTATATGGTTATGGCACACGAAAACTGCATCGCCGCCGTTGTTTTACAATTCCGAGCTACAACATTAACAGTGTCAGTAATGTTTAAAACCCGGCAACCTTGAAAACAAGTTGATTTTACGACCGAACTGCAGTTTCCTTGTGACACAACCTATAAAAGCCATTATGTACAAGCTGTGAGTTGAAAACGTTCCTATTGGCAGTGAACATAAGTGCCATTGTAGGATCAATAGTTACCTATCAAGGATATCTTGACGCTCGTAGCTTATATAAAACCACGCGTTCTACAGTGCCATCTTGTTATCTCATTGGAAGAGCAAAACACTGCCATTCAGTGTTTGGGAATTAAACCCAAGGCCATAAGTATATGGCTCCTATATCAAGGACACTGAACACAATGGCATATAATGCTCGATCAAGAAAGAAACGACTGACGGAAAGTTAATAATAATGATGCAAAATTTTACTTTTCCTCTTGCAAAGATCTGGTAAAAGATCGTTAAACAGCTGAAGTACTTAAAACATGACTAGACGGCTTTGATTTAGTAAGCGTTGTCGTCCTTGATTCTTTCCTAAAAGAAAACACTTGCTTTCAAGGCTTTAATGTGTTTGCGCATCTTTGCGCATCCATGGTCGTACCGTAAGCGTTAGGAAGAAGTCAGCCATATATTATTGGCACAGTGTAGTGGTTTAGCTAGCTAAACCACTACACTGTAGCTTTAAAATGTAGTGGTTTAGTGGTGTCTTGAAGTCTTTTCGTCGTTATTTCTCGATGAAGACAACTTGTCTTCTTGAACGAAGGGAAATAACGACGAGAAGTCTTCAATGCACCAACCCTACAGGTCTGTCCCCAACAGTCAAGTTAATGAAATTTGCTTAAATATTAGTTAACAACGCTGGGAAAATAACGTTTGCCTCCTCGGCCTCGCGGTACTGCCTACTGTTTTCCTGCACTCCACGCCCATGCAGCTTTGACTTCAGTTTTGGGTGGATCGAGCATCGATCAGAATTAAATTCTTACCAAACTCAGTTGAACTGGACCGGTCCTCGATCCACCCAAAATCGAAGTCAAGACAGTTGTCTTTACCTCTCGGCCACGGAGGGAAAGATATTTGCCAATGAAAGCTTTAACGAGTCTTCCCTTGTTCATCAGCATCCAAATAAAAAAAATTGCAAAATTGTCCCTTACAGGCGTTTCTTTTGGCAAGTTACCTAAGTAAACGTGAAGTAAAGTAGCAGAAGAAAGACCTGAGTAAGAAATAATGGCAAAAACACTTCGTTCGCGCAATAAAAACCGATTTTCAGCTTCCTAAAAAGATCATTGAATGTTATACATACGGGTATTTGCTGGCGGACAAAGGTCGTCTGACGTCATTTGCTTCTGCAACCCGAAGAAGAAGCTTCGATTTTTATGTCTCCTGACGAACATTTTGAAAGTCTCAATACAGTCTTAATCTTGAGTATAAATGTCCATTGATTGTACGGAAATGGCGAGGAAGGTACGAAAGAAACACAACGAGCAAATTGGAGCTAAAACGACGAAGAAATGGAAAAAAATTGCGAAGACAAATCTGCCGTTGTCGGGAGAAATCAAAATCAAAATGGCGTCGTCTTCTTCTCCAGTCTAGAAATGCAACGAAAATCGCTATTGTGTAGTTGGACATTAAAAGTATTGGATTTTTATTCGACATGTAAGCATTCTCTAACTATTCTGTGCACGTTTTAGTCATTAAATGTTATCTTGTTTGAAAACCCATTCGGTCTGCTTACCAGGGTGAAATCTATTTTAAAATCTAACTTAAATATAGTTCAGATAAAGGATAAATCAACATGATCTTATAAATCTATACTCTCTTTTTGTCATGCCAGCAAGACCGTAAAAAGTATTCGCCACGATTTAAATTTCTTTCTATTTTACGGTTTCTATTTTTCTAATCTTAAATATTGACCTTCACGTTATAGATATTCCAGAGATTTTGCAAGACAAGCACAGACAACTGTGATGAGAGAAGCCACAGCCAAAAAGAACTTTCAAGAGGATTTAGTGGTAAAAACCCAAATATTACAATATACTTACTATCATTGCGAATTCTCTATTATACCCCCCCCCCGGATTAATAGAGAGTTTATAATGATGATTATCATCATGTATCAAGTGCTGTACCAATAGTTTCTTCATTATTCTTTACAAATTTTAACTTACTTTTATTCTTTCTTTCTTTTTCTTCAAAACCTCTTCTGTTCTGATACACTGCACTCTATACAAGAAACATGCAAATTCAGACTTTCAGTTCAAATTCAAAGATGATTCCAAGCTAAAGGCAAGCGAGAACCATGATTCAACGAGTGTTTACATGACCAATGAGCTGCCTTTCATTTGAATTGCAAGTCTGAATTTCCTGATCCGTTTAATTTCCCCTTTCTTTTCTCCAATCTACTTTTCCTCCTGTTCACCCTCTTCTTTCCCGGGTACTCCTTCCAGGATAGCACCACCTTCCACTGGTTTCTTTATCCTGCTTCTCCCCTTCTTTACCTCAATCCCCCTTATTTACTCCAATTTAATTTTCTTCCTCCTGTTTACTCTACTTCTTCGCCTAGTACCCGTCAGGGTAGTACCCCTTCCTTGACACTACTTCAATCTTTATGCTGCCCCCCCCCCCCCCCACTACTCTCATAATTGTAAATTATTCATATGACGTAGTTACTGGAGAATTATTCATTCAGCTTGGCAATTACATTATATGATAACTACAGTGAAACACATTTTCATTAATTCATTATGAGTTCCGCCTCATCGTCAGCAGTTTAGTTAAGTACCCGTGTTCCGGTGATTACTGATATTTTACAATTTTAACCATCCAGTCAACATTCGCAAACCGGAGTACCCGGGATAAACCCACGACTGACTAACTCCTCACATGGGTGTCACGAGTCTGAAGTAAGGATTGAACCCACGACCTCACATGTGATAGGCGTTTGCTCTGACGATTGCGCCACTTGGCTATTACTGTGCAGGATCAAACAATCCTACACGAGAAATTTAAATGCCGTGGCGTTGACTTGTGTTTCACTGTAATCATTTTGTAAGACAATTACTAAATAGTTTCCTGAGCAGGATAGCGTCATCCATGTACTTGGCATGTTGCCTTAGGTTCAACTTCAACATGAGTTTTCCCAAATATCCCGAAATGCCGCGCGCATGTATGACACTATCTTGAAGAGGAAACCATTTGGTATTTTATTACTCTCTTATTTTTTATCAGTCATTTGCGCAATCAATAAATATAATCCAGATTGGAGAAATTGTGGGCATTCTTGGGCGCCCGTTCTAGTTTCCTAACGTGGGCAATACTTTTTTTAATTTGTTTATTCACAAAATCCATCTAGATTTACTTCAAAAAAATTTGAGAAAAATATATAAATATATTTGTCCGCGAAAGTTAGGGAACTGGAAATGACACCAGAAATGTCTTTAAATTCCGCCATTTTGTGTAGCGCTTTTCTTGGAGTTGCATAGATACAGTTTAAGCTTACACGTACACGTTCTACACTTGCTGTACTTCTTGCTATCGGAATATCATCATGCCGGGAATTTGTCCATGAGTTTCTTCGTCGACTAACCTTTGTGACCTGTCACGCCTATTATAATTACTTAGTCCTCTCTAATGCTTGTGAACGTAGTTTTCTTTGCTTATCTTGTAAACAGTTTTCTGAACATCGTAATTTTTTTTTCAAAGAATGCCAAGTAAAAAGTGAATACAACAACCATCAACTAATGACGCAACAAGATGGGAAAGAATTCATATCGACATAAGAAGTAAATCACAAGCCGTCTCCATCAGATGTTAAGATGCAAATACTATCACAATGTACGGTTTGTTAAAGTCAATTTCAATTAACGCTTAGTGTCCTATATTCTAAAATATTTTGTAACATTAATTTTCTCCTTATTTTATGTTGGTTGACTGGACACGAGTGAGCTAGTTACCTACTGGACCGGCGTGATGTTCCATGAAGAGAGTGCGCCAACCAGATGAAACCATAAACAGCATGATGAAACGAGAACAACCGAAGCCAAGAAGATCCAAAGATAGAGTGAAAGTAAGTTTTTTGATTTTATCTTGTCGTTTCTATTTTCTTTAGCAGTTCAGCTTTCGTTTCAATAAAAATTAACATCTCGCACTAACGTTGCTAGTGTTGGCAGTGCTGTAAAAAGCACACAGGATCTTTCACTACATTAAACAATAAAAAAACAAAATTCGACTTTCGAGCGAATTAAAGCCTTTCGTTGGGGAGTTGGTCATAAAGATAGAAATTTAATGCGCTGTCTGCCATCTTAGATTCATATTTGATCTCGTTGACACGTAAAATCTTAATTCCCAAACAACTTGAAGTAAGCTAGTTTTGATAGAAGTTACATTTCACCTGCAAAGTAATAGTTGAAGAGATATTGGTAATAAATTTGAGAGAGCTTTTGAGAGAGATTAGTGCGAGATATTAATTTTTATTGTTCGAAAGAGCTTTAAGAATTTACACATTCCTTACGTGTTGTTTAATTCTCGAGATATTTTGATTTAAAATCATAAATTAGGGTAGCTGCAAGTTGTGTGCGTGTGAGAAATAAAGACTCCTTCACGGCTATGATTTTCTTTTGTGTTTTGTTCACGATTTACTAATGATTCTCGAGATTTTAATAAAAAAATTTCATATTAACAGCTTACACAATAATTTGGCCGGCCTAATTAATAAACTATTTTATTATACATTGCAGTTGTTTTATGCGTTGTGATTGATCAGTTGTATGCAGATAAATGCGACTATCACACAATCTGCAGATAACTCAGTTATCTGCTAGCAGATAACTGAGTTATCTGGATGTTGAGCCTACGGTGCAGATTATTACAGTATGCGGTATTCGTTGGCATCAATGGTTGGCATGGCAACAACATTTTTTCGATATTTTCTGTTTCATGTTATGGCATCTTCCTTTTTAAGCTCTTCCGAGGGCGAAATGCGTCAATTGCTCGAGGAAAAAGACTTAAAATGTATAATAAAGCAATTATCGGATTCGGTTTTTGTGATATGCAAAATTATCAATCTCTCGGTAAGAGTTATCTGACTCGCCTTCGGCTCGGCTGATAACTCTTACCTCGACATTGATAATTCCGCATATCACAAAAACCTCATCCAATAATTGTTTAATATGTTATAGTTTATAAATTACTCGTAACTATCATCTCATGATTTAATTCTTTCTACTATTGCAAAGGGTGATGGGATGTGAAAAAAACGCACAAGAAAAGAAAAGAATGAACGATCCTGGACGATAAGACCCACAAAACAACAATCCACAAGAATGAGAAGACACGACATTGTAATTGAAAGTAGTGGTAATGTGCAAGTTTGTGGAAAACAAGATACTTATTATTGAGGGATCAAAGAGGATTTAATAGATATTTCTCGTTAATGAAAAAGAGAAGACAGCAAATTAAGTGAAAAAAATTGGATTGAAATAACATTGATATCAAATACATTCAACAAAATAATTAAATAGAATACCTAGGAGTTTGGCAGTCAATTTTCGAGTCAAAAAACAGGTAAAAATATGGTAAATGTCGACAATATTTTTTAAAGAAACAATACCTTAACGCCTGGAAATTTCGTCTCTAACATTTGGATTTGGATATTTCTAAAAACAAAACAAAATAACATGTAGGATTGAACGTTTTACAAAAATAAGTTTCGTAATAATGCCACTAAATTATAGTTGATGGATTTGGTCACTATTTTTGGTTTGCACATGCCGTCATTTCGTGTGATTGGGCGCCATCTTGGTTGACTCTGCAGATTACTTCAGCTGTTTACAGCGAAACACTAGTGTCAATTTACTATTTCATCGTTAGTTTTAGCGTATTATGAATGATACTTTAAAGATGTATGGCTCGATAGGATCAGATATAATGAATAGATACTTTGTGGTTGCCATGTGTTTCAAACGTCAACAAAGATGGCGTCGATTGTAAACGATCAATTCCGTCGTTCTACCTTTAAAGAATGTGTTCTCTGGTTAAAAAGCGAGAAAATTTGACTTGTATTCCAATTCACCGTAGCAAAACAGATGGTGGCATGTCGATTTTACCAGAATTTAATGCGGGTATCAATCAAGAATACCAGTGAAATGATATTTAACATAAGCTAATGGACGGAATTTTAACACAAGTGACAAAATAACCTATCTGTCTGTTCCTCAAACGAGGTTAATTTACCTTAAGTTTTTAAACGATTTCAGACCGCAAGGCATTCTGGTAAAATCAACACCCGCCATCTTTTTGCTACATTAAATTCCCAAGGGAATATATCATTTCTTTGTTTCTTAGCTAATTTGGTTCATACATCCATGCAAATCAGTAGGATCATTATATTTTTTTGTGCATTTTAAATTCCCATGGGAATACGGCATGCTTTGTTTCAATGGTGATGCGTCTGTTTATGGTAATTACTGCATAATGCGAATCCTCTTTGATTATTAATATGATAAGTATCTTGGTGCTTTCAGATTTGTTTTGGTAAGCAGGAACAATGAAGTCATTGTTTGTGTACACTAAAGCAAATTACGAAGGTGGTTTGAGAGCAGCTGCGAGGTACCATGCAAATGAAGGCGTTTCGGTTAAATAAGTGTGAGAATTACGGCATTAAAAATTGCATGTCATCTACACTTAAGGATATAAGTTGCCAAAAAAAAAAACAACTTTAGTGAATCTGTTGAGTTTCAATTGCTTTTTATTTTTGCCTAATTCTCATGCTTATTTGACCCAGCCTTGGACTTTGGTAAGTATCAGGGGCCGGTTGTATCAAAGGCGTTTAGCTTAAACGGTGGATAAGTCAAAAATATGAAACAAGTTTCCATGTTGTATAAACAAACCAGCTGAAGTTATTTGACCTGAGAAGAACAATTATATATAAAACTAAATATTTATTCTATTTCAACTCATAATTTCGGTTCCGTACTAGGTGTAAAACTGATTTTTAAATTTCACTTATCCACCGTTTAAGCTAAACGCCTTTGATACAACCGGCCCCAGGTTTATATTTACTCCGGAACAGTTAACACAACGAAAAGCCCATGCCCATTCAGCTAAGGTTTTACGTTTGAAAATTCAATCAAAAACTCAGTCTAAGTGGGTTTAAGTAGCTAGAGATAACGTAATTTATCTTTTTATTTTGCTTTTT
This sequence comes from Muricea muricata, assembly GCA_963855995.1. Taxonomy (NCBI): domain Eukaryota; kingdom Metazoa; phylum Cnidaria; class Anthozoa; order Malacalcyonacea; family Plexauridae; genus Muricea; species Muricea muricata. The sequence continues at coordinate 15,431,260 of OY979720.1, read as the reverse complement.
TGTTTATAACGTAATTTATTAGCTAAATGTATGGACTGCGAGGGTGTGCGCCGTGTGTAAGTTGCATGGGGTTAGGTTTATTAAAGGAATTAAAATTTTTGAAAGTATGCTTAAAAACCAAAATCTGTCGTCACTTCTAACAAAACAGTTAAGAGTAGGTTTCAACATCAACTAAATTGATCTATACTATTAACTACGAAAAATGCGAATTAAGTTTTATATTTTGCAAGCACATTTTAAATAGAATTCTCACCTGTTTTTATGTACGAGCTTTTTCTGTTTACGTTTGATCTAAAATATCCAAATAAATTGCATTTAAAATGCATACTTTACCGAAATTTTAACTCTTTTAATTTTCGAAATTGGGTGGCAGTCGGGGTGGTGGTGGTGCATGCGGGTTTATCAGCTGTGAGTGACTGTCCGATGGTGAGGAAAGTGAAGGTAACGAATGGAATGCAGGAGCTTAGAACTGAGGAAGACAGCTTAGAACTGAGGCAGGTAGGCAGTTGGTAGGATCAGCGGGGGGCACTTGACATTTTGGCTTTGGGAATCAAATTTGCATGCTAAGTACTTAAGTCACTAACGTTTGTTGTTTTAATTTGTTAGGTACGCGCGGCTGCTCTCTAGGGAAGATCAACTTAGCAATTGTATTAGCACTTGCAAAGTTGGTCTTCTCTTTGCCGGCTACCCCGGCCAGTTCTCCGAGTGCTACTTCCACCGTGAATAAGTAGAAGTACTTGTACTACATGTATAAGTACTTCTACTTAGGTGGAAGTGGCACTTGGGGAGCTGGCCGGGGTAGGGGGATTTTTTTTATTCAATTTCTCAATTCCCATGGGAATTGAATTTTTAATTAAAAAGGGGTCACAAGTAAATTTTGTAAACAATTTATTGAAAAAATTTGTAAAGATTACATACAATTTGAATAACAATAAAAAGAGATTAACTACCACACATTGTACTTATTAAAATAACAACAGAAGAAAACAGAACATGGCAGAGAGAACAATAACACAAGTGAATGAACAAAGTCCTAAAAAACTTGGGTCTTTTCAACGTAAGTAAATGTTTATACTTCAAAATATATTATAACAATGAAACAACTTGAAGTGATAAATTTTGAGAGTTTTGCAAAGGTTTACCCAGCATATAACGAGTTGTTTCACAATTACAAAGAAAAACATGTGGCTCAAAACATGCAACTGATAGAGATGACGAGAAGGCTTAACAAGTCTAAGTAGAAAGGTTTTCAAAAGTTAGTCACATTTTTATAACCATATGTAACTACCCTGTCAACTCTCCCAGTGGGAAGAACCGGAGTACCCGAAGAAAACCCACGAGTTTTGGCGGAGCGTTGACCAACGCTTTTTCCAATACAGCCAGCCTCACAGAAGAAAGGTATTTTTGTCAAAAGAAAAATATTATTTTTAATCAATTGTGCTTTTATAAGTCAGAAAAAATACATGCACGAATTACCAACGAATTTTGATGGCTTTGAGACATGTAACGTGGGCACATAATTCTTCCTAAAAATACTTTTTTGTACTCGAAACAACCCTTCAAAACGTCGAAAAACAACGAAGAAACGATTTTTTTATAAATTCCAAATTGACCAAGCTGTAATGTTCGGAGCCACATTTTTCTTATTGCGTTTCTAACCTGACAATGTGAAATGCACTAAACATTGCTACCTTTATTTTTTTTAACAAAAAATTCAAAAATACATAGAATAAAAACCAAGCATTTTTAGAATATTGTGTGTAGCACGACATTTTTCAGAAACCAATCTCTTACACTTTTCTTTGCATAACAGTGCATGCGATCTATTTTTCGCAAAAAAATACAAAGAAAGTCTCAGACATCTCATTTTTCTGGTGGGCACAAGAACAGAAGCTTTTTGTTCAAATTGTGATAATTTATTTGAGATAACTTTGGGCAAAATTCTATTTTTCATTGAAAACAGCCGAAAAATCAATGCTTTGGCTTTGCCCAGCAACTAATGAAGTCACTCGATAGTGAAGTTGCTTTATATACAATTGATAGTTTCAGTGTTAAAGAGACCAAAATAAAAGTAGAAATACATAACTTAGATTGATCTTGGATTGAAAAGTAAAAAATTTATTCGAAGAATCAATTTAAATTTAGTCTTTTTGGAAGGTACCATTGTCAGGTTAGGAACATATCTCTTTGAAGTATAAATTCATCTTTACTTACTTGTTGAAAAGACTATATTCAAGAGCCATGTAAACCTGTTTTCTTATATTATTATTACCACGCAAGTATTACAAAGTGGAATATTTGAAATGTAAACTTGAACTGAAGCAAAGGAAATGCACATACAAATTCAGAAATATTTCAATTGCCAAAATACAAATTCACCACAACCAAACAATATAAAAAGTTCCAGTAGGCAATATGTTGTAATTTTAATTAAGAAACTTATAAAGTAATAAATCATACAGGAAACACAAAAGAAATCATTTTCTCATCTTACAGAATCGGTATTTTCAAAATCACTTTGCTATAGATCTGATGTATAAAATTGACGAGTTTCACAAGCCATTTACAACATTCGCATCTGTGTATGTCAGATATCTCGCCTTCAGCTTGGGTTTCTATATCCGATACAACCCGGTCACTTGTATTGTAAATAGTACAAATCAAAATTGTTATCAAATCAAAGTCTCAAACTAATTTAAATTATTCTACTCCATATAATGCCAGACAGTTTTACTTTTTCTCAGGAAAGACCTTATGTTCAACAAGGTAAATTTGGCATGTTAATTAAGAAGTCTGTAAAATTTGAAATTGCATAGTATCAACTAAAAGCTTCATGTGACTTAAAACTTTTTCAAGTCGATGTAATACGAAGAACTCTGGTAAAGTATTTACTGTATCCAGGCATCAATAGAAAACTTTTAAAATTAAAAATTGTAGTTACTTATACTTATTATTGGCCAACATCTGTACTGCTTGTTTATCTAGAAAATCTGGCATACTGTCAATTTTTTTAGTCCAAGGAAACTTTTTTACTCTTAAATTCTTACATCCGCCACATCTTTTCTTTGCTAATAAAAAGAGCCCACAGAATTTATTTGGCAAGTTGTGGTTTTCTTTTTCATTTAAGATATGTAATTAATTGATAAAGTTAAAGAACAACTGCATCAGTTCATCTCAATTCCAAACAAGTTCCACTTTGTAAACAAAAGACAATATGCTAGCTTATTTTGTCCTTAATAAGTAGTTCATCTTAAAGTTTGAAAGTAAACATTCTAGTACAAAATCACAAAGTCTGTATCTAAGATAAATTACCAGTAGTATAAAATATTACAAAGTATTTTTTTAACTTTAAAGGGTCCAATATAACATTGAGAACTATTGTGATTTTCAAATGAACTTTCCAAACTTTCAAATGAACACTCAAAGCCAGCTTAAACAAAAGATGATTGAGATAGTAAACCAGGAAATAACATAGGTGTTGTAATTTTTTATCAAAAATATGATATAGTGCATATAACAGAAACATTTCAATTAAAAAGTAGAAATATATTTCCTGTGGTTAGTTTTAATTGCTACATATATTGAAATTTTAGTATAATAATGGATGTTTTTGTTTCTGGCAAAGTCACCTCAATCTCCTTATGTTTAACCAACATTACAAAGTCAAATAATGACAAACACGAATGATTAAACACAAATTTATATTTTAATGGGTAAAAATAAATATGTCCAAATTAGTATAATCATGCATATAGGTCTAGTAGGGTACCAATTTTTAGAAACAGAATTGTGTTGTTTAGAGGCATAACATATAAAATTGCTAGATTTGATATTTCAGTTTTTTAAGAAAGCCTTTTGTATGTGTTTTCATGAACTCTTGGGCCATAATTCAATTGATTTGAACCAAATAAGATTCTAACTTTCTTTTAAAACACAGTTCATCATTATTTGACTTTTTCTAAGATTAAAATGCTTCTGGAGCACATGAGATTCCACGGTATGTGTACCCACAAAATAATCGTCAAATTAGGTGAGAATGAAACCGTCATGTCCAAAATTATACCGTCCCAAATTGTCCCATATTCAATATTGTACATGCAATATTCCAATACCTTTAACAATTTCATTTTTCATAATCTTCCAGTTGTTGAGAGGAGGTTAAGCATTTTGTCGATCTACAAACAAATTTCAAAGAATTCTATTGAAGATAGATAACTGAAATGGTAAACAAACTGCAAAAGATAACAATGCAAGTGGTTGTGTAAAAACTAAAGACCACGTAAAGTCGGCCATTCTGTACAGTGTTTGGATTTGACAGTTTGAATTTTAATTGCCTCAAGAAAAGTCTAAAAGGCATTAAAAACATAACATTCCTTGTTCTTTTTTAACATCCCGACCTTGCACGACTCCCACATCCTGCTCCGTCTCCTCCTATCCACCTCCCACCCTCAAGGCCCTGTCACACGGTGCAATTTTTCTTGCACTTGTAACTGCTCCGTCTCCTTCTCTATCCACCTCTTACCCTTAAGGCCCTGTCACACGGTGCACTTTTCCTTGCATTCACCGTAGCAAAAAAGATGGCGACATGTCGATTTTACCAGAATGCATTGCAGGTATCAAGAAAGAATACGTGGGAAAAGATGACAAGAAACAAAGCTACTGGATTGAAATTTTAACACAAGTGTGAAAATAACCTATTGTCTTCTGTCTGTTCTTCAAAAGACGTTAATTTGCCTTTTTAAACAATTTCAGACTGCCATGCACTCTGGTAAAATCGACATTTGCCATCTTTTTTGCTACAGGGAAAATCTACTCTTAAGTAAATTTGTGACAAATGTTTGGTACGTTAAAAAACCCCAGCAAACTGTGATGGAAACTTGCATTTGCCAATTTTACATCTCCTAATAGTAGAATTGCATTTCAAGTTGCAAGAAAAATTGCATTGTGACAGGACCTTTATTCTCCAGTGTTCCCGCCAACCTGCTCCCACCATTAGATGGAAAGTCCTTTTTTCACTACATTTTAGTAATTAGGCTACCCCCCTCCTCTCACAAGTCTGTAACCGCCTGACGAAATCAATTGGTCGACAGTCCAAGGCATGTTTTGTAATCGAAATTCACAAAATTAAAATTAAATTGCCTTTTTACTCCGCCTGCCGTAGGCGAGGCGGAGTTTTAAATTCGCCCGGTTTCTGTTTTTTTTTTCGGTGTCAGGAGTCGGTGCCGCCGCTAATGGGTGATACCGCTGGGCACAAGCCGCGTGAGCCGACCTAAACACGTCGTTTAAACTCAATTTCCAGCGGAATATGTCAACAAAACACGCATTTTAACATGTATGCTAGAACATCTAAACCGCAAGAAGGTTTTACGTGCAAAAATTCTCATGTAAAATGTTTTAAAACGACAAATTCCACCGCGAAACTTTACCGAGGAGCGATGAGAGCGTGCTTCCGTCATTTTATGTTGTATTCCTACTTTTAAGGAAATTTAGAAATTTCTACACAAGAATCAAACGCAAATTCTACTGAAATATCTACATACAAAACACAATTTTTAACATGTAATAGTCAACAAAAAGGGACAGGAAGGTTCTTTATCAAAAAATTGCTCCAGAAATGTTTTAAAACGGCAAATAAAAGGTAAGAGACATTTTACATTCCAATTCCAGAAATACATATGTTAGTCTAAAGTTCCCAACAAATTATATCGTGGAGACTTCAGACTTAATAGCTTAGTCTAATTTTTAATTTTTGTTGTTTTTATGAGCGATTTTAATACTTGTTTTGTTAGAACGTCACGTTGAATAGTTGACTCAGAGAAAGGATTTCAAATTGGATATCACAGAAAATACAGATCACAGAAATACTTTTAAGTCGATTACTGTAAAGATTGTTGCTATAATTATTAAAATAGCAAGAAAAAAACTCAAAAATGCAAAATAAAAAAAAGAACAAAATTTAACTTAAATTTAGTAAAATTTCAACTGGCACTTTCTTAATTTGCCAAAACTTTATCAGACACCCTGCCTATATACCAATGTTTTAACTGACACCTGAAGCTTTCTGGAAGTAAATACTTTGTCAGCATGTCGAAAGTCTAACTGACAACTTGTGGGCATGTACAGGTCAAAGTCTAACCGACATCTTCTCAACAAGCCAAAAGCCTAACTGATATCTTTTCAACAAGTGAAAAGCCTTACCGACATCTTGTCAACAAGCCAAAAGCCTTACCGGCATCTTGTCAACAAGCCAAAAGCCTAACCAACATCTTTTCAACAAGCCAAAAGCCTAACTGACATCTTGTCAACAAGCCAAAAACCTAACCGACATCTTGTCAACATGCCAAAAATCTAACTAGGAGCATATCAACATGTCAAAAGTCCATTTCAAAGCTTGTCCACATATCAAAAGACTAACTCAGATCTTATCAACATGTCAAAAGTCTGCTCGAAAACTTGTCAACTAGTCAAAATCCTTACCAACATTTTATAAACATGCCAAATATTTACCTGACACCTTATCAACACATCAAATATCTAATTCAAAGCTGGTCAATATATCAAAAGGCTAGCCAACATTTTCCCAACAAATTATATCGTGGAGACTTCAGGCAGTGTGCTACAGAATAGATTTAATAAATTGATGGATTTAATAGACTGATGTATTGTATACACTTTTAGTAAAATTTTCTTTACTTGCAAAATAAAACAGCTATTTGTTGGTGGCATTATGGCAAAAGAATCTTGTTTAACATATGTACTATTAAAGTCTTTAATCTAAATTAAATTCTAAAAAATGCAATCCTACTAGGACTCTGGACAGAGTGCCTGGCAGGTCACTCAGACATTGATTTTTGGTTATCTTAGTGATTGCATAAGATGTGCTAGCAATGTCTTAAAATGCCTTGGAAGGTACCGTAATAATAATTGATTTAAAAAGGAATTAGTTGGACAGAACAGAAATAAGTGAATGTACCCCACCCCCAATGAACTCTCTAGTTACAGCCCTGCCTGGCCTTGTGCCCATTTTCGTTTGGCAGGCGGAGTGAACGCCTTAGCAGGCGTCTTGTTTTAGTATAAATTCAATCGTAATTATCACAATTTCTTGCCTTTCTCACAAGGAGAAAATATACACATGTATATAATTCACTTAAATCCTCTTCGTCTCTAAGTAATAAGTGTAATTAGTGTCTTGCTCTCATACTAACTTACATTTGTATAATTTCCAGTACTGGAATGTCTAGCTTGCTTTAGAACTCTCATTCTTGGGGATAATTACTCCGTGTCATCCAGGATCGTTCATTATGGTCTTTTTCCTTGCATCTCTTCACCTCTTATCACCTTTGGAAATGAAATAATTGAATAATTAGATAATGATTACGAATAATTAACAGACTACTTCGTTCTAAAAAAATTACCAAAAGGTAAACGTTTTCCTACACTCAAACTAGTTTCAAAGTATGAATGATTTTATATGAACGAAATTACTGTTTCTTATAGTATGCATAATTTCTATCGAAGTTTCACAGTAATTTTTGTTAATTATTGACGTCAACCATTGATTCAATTGTTTACAGTTAAAGGTCTTAAATAGGATGTTATCATTAAAGTTGGGCGGGGGGGGGATGGTGTCAACCGCACCGACAAAAATAATAAAAATGCCTCGCCCCACCCTAAGGTTAGGCCTCTCTGTATAATTGGCTAATGACCGTGCATTATCAGAGCATGTCAGCATGATGCACGGTGCTAGCTTTTTGAATTTTGAGTTTTAGGAACACGAGAAACACGAGATTTAAATCGCTTAAAATCGGCGTTAAATTTTGGACACTAAACATTTGGTTCCTTCAAACTTACATTTCTTCTAAAATTTGCACTCAGGCCTTTGTCTGGCTGTTTGATCTTGCAATCTCAGGTTGGAGTCTTCGTTAAATCTTTTAACATTACGTAGCACCTTTTGAAAAACAAGAAATATTTCCAAAAATTAGTTGGTTGCGAAAATATCAACAATTGTACAACATAAATATTGAGAGTACTGAGAGTTTCTATAGAAAACTAAATTATGCTATATTTAAATTCCGCGTGCCCAGTAAACGATTAATGAAGGAGGTTTTTGCATTTAACAATTCCACAAATTTATGCACACCGCATTAAGCACGAACGAGACAAAACTCCTATGCAAGGTGCAATACCAAACAATAGAGTGAAACCATAAATGCAATAGAATAAAATAGCAACATATAGAACACAACAAAATGCCTCACAATTTGATATAATAACACGCAAATACATAAAGTCGGCCAGGCGGAGTCATGATATACCGGTTTTTTAACTACAAAAATACTTAAAGTAACTTTAAAACTCAAAATTCAAAAAGCTAGCACCGTGCATCATGCTGTGATAATGCACGGTCATTAGCCAATCACATTACAGATTTTACCCTACTTATATTGTAATGATAATTCTAAAATCATTAACAGTTCATGAAGGAAATTCAAAAGAAATACATATTTAATTGGTGTTTTGAAACTAGAGGAAAAGTGACTGGTGGCGGATTTGAAATGTCTCAGGGGACAGCGGGGCTGATTAAGTATTCGTTTTCAAACTACTAGTCGTTTGAAATTTTTCAACGTACTAGTAGTTTGAAATTTTTCAAGGTACTAGCACTTTAAATTGGCATTTAACAATTCCACAAATTTATGCACACCGCATTAAGCACGAACGAGACAAAACTCCTATGCAAGGTGCAATACCAAACAATAGAGTGAAACCATAAATGCAATAGAATAAAATAGCAACATATAGAACACAACAAAATGCCTCACAATTTGATATAATAACACGCAAATACATAAAGTCGGCCAGGCGGAGTCATGATATACCGGTTTTTTAACTACAAAAATACTTAAAGTAACTTTAAAACTCAAAATTCAAAAAGCTAGCACCATGCATCATGCTGTGATAATGCACGGTCATTAGCCAATCACATTACAGATTTTACCCTACTTGTATTGTAATGATAATTCTAAAATCATTAACAGTTCATGAAGGAAATTCAAAAGAAATACATATTTAATTGGTGTTTTGAAACTAGAGGAAAAGTGACTGGTGGCGGATTTGAAATGTCTCAGGGGACAGCGGGGCTGATTAAGTATTCGTTTTCAAACTACTAGTCGTTTGAAATTTTTCAACGTACTAGTAGTTTGAAATTTTTCAAGGTACTAGCACTTTAAATTGCGTAATTGATGAGTTTGAGAAGTCTCGGCTTCGCCTCGGACTGGAACGAACTCCTCGTACTTGAAATCCCGGTAAAGTCCTCTGTCTCGTATTTGAACTATTACTTAAAGGGATATGAGAATAAAATTTTAGATTTGGTTCATAATTATGTGGAAAACTAAATTTTGAATTGTGTGCAAACTGTTTTACACCTCCTTCAAATTGTTCTTTCCCAGTCCCAAACTCGTTCTTTCCCAGTCCCAAATTCGTGCAAAAACCTCCTTCGTTAATCGTTTACTGGGCACGCGGAATTTAAATATAGCATAATTTAGTTTCTCTCAATATTTATATCGTACAATTGTTGTTTCGTGACTCGTTACATGAAAGAACCACCGAATTAGTGCCTGATTATTTTGGATATGCATGTTACGTGACGACAAGAAATTATATTCTCTCGTGCCTATTTTTAATACTATGTTCACTGGCAACATTTTGAACACCTACTTATTTTTTTGTTTGCTACTAAGTTCCTCACGAAGGGCCTCGACATATCGAGCTCTGTTTATATTGGTCCAAGCTGGGAAAGGTCCTGTGTTTTTGTGTGCACTGACAACATTAGTTCGAGATGTTTTTTTGCCATTCCATCGTTTGCAAAATTTCAAAACATTTCACACAGGTCCATGAATGTTGAACTAAATGAGAGCGGCAAAAAAAAATGAACAAAACTTACATTCAGTGTATGTTTGGATCGGCGTGGGTTGGATGGGTCTTGGTTCGATTTGTTCATGCTATTCATGGCTTAATGAGGTTGGCAGTCTCTCTTCATGGAAACATCACGTTGGTCCAGTAGGTAAGAACCATATTTCGTATCCCGTCAACCATCATAAAGTAAGGAGAAATTAATAATTAAAAACAGTATTTCAGAATAGTGGAAACTAAACGGAAATTTTATTGTGAATGACTTGACAAACCGTACATTGCGATGGTATTTGCATGTTGACATCTTCCGATAGATGCGGGTAGCATTTAATTCCTTTGACCCATATCAATTTCTTTCCATTTTCTTAAGCCCTTTAGGCATCCTTGGTAAAATAAAATAATTGCGATTTTTAGATAACTGTTTATTACGAGATAAGCAAAAGAAACTACGTTAATAATATTAGAGAAATTAAGTTGCAATATTAGGCGTGGAGTATCAGAAAAGGTAGTTAACGGACTAAACTCCAAGATGGCTAAAACCCGTGTACAAATTCTCGACATGATAGTACTGACTTACTCCCGTTGCATGAAATGCACAAGGTGGAAATCGTGCATGTGTAAGCAATGAGCACAAGTCTAGCTCAAAAAAGCAACACAGTAGGGGAATTTGAAGGCATTCATGGGCGCCATATTCAGTCCCTCAACATACACGGTCAACTGCATGAATTTTTGAATAAACAGTTCAATGCTGGTTGTTTTGTCGTAGTGGAGTATAAATTGTGTTTAGAAGTACTTTAAACATGGAATATATTTAAAGAAAACTGAAACGTTTGGAGGCTAAAACGAACGCTCAAGAATGACCACACTTTCCGCAATCTGGGTTGAACTTTTTAATAGGAAAAGAACCAGTGGTTCTATTCAGGAGAGCGCCATCCATGAGCGTGGAATGTTCACACATTTTGGGAATACGTAAAAAACTGAAGTAGGAGAAAAACGTCGGGCAACATCCCAAGTACATGGATGATGCTATCTTGCTCTGCCAACTACATTTCCTAATTGTTTTATAAAATAATTACAGTGAAGCACAAGCAATTGTCAGGGAATTTAAATTTCTCGTGTAGGATTGTGTAACTTTGCACAGTAATGACCAAGTGGCGCAATCGTCAGACCAAGTGCCTGCCACCTCTGAGATCGTGAGCTCAATCACAACTTCAGACTCGTGACGCTTATGTCAGGAGAACGCTGTGCCAATAATTGTGGGTCTCCGGGTACTCCGGTTTAGGAATGTTGACAGGGAAGTCATATCAAATATCAGTAATCAACGGAACCCCCGTAATTAACTAAGAGTGTTAGAACTAGGTGAGGCAGAATTAAAATTAAAAGAGTCAAAGATTCTGATTCACTGTAGTTATCATATAAATCCAGTTGTAGATTAAATAAATAATTATCCAGTAAGTACGACAAATCAATAGCTTACAAGAATAGGAGGGGTACTGGGAGAAAGAGGTAAACAAAAAGGAAGGAGGTACGACCCTAGCAGACTAACTGGAGGAAAGCTGGGGTTAAAAAGGATGAATGGTGAATTGGAGTAACGGAAGGGATAAACTAAACGAAGTTCAAGGATCAAGAAATTCAGACTGTCATCTCAAATCAAAGGAAGTGGTCATGGCTAAAGGGGATGGACGAGAGGTAGGTTTTCAAGATGGCGGCTGTTTTTCAAGATTCTCAAAACGAGAACGAATCAACAACCAAACATTTATATCATTCCTAAAGATTGCCCTAACCATTACCCTAAACCTAACCACAATTTAGGAATGCTATAAATGTCTGGTTGTTGATTCGTTCTCGTTTTAAGAACTTTGAAAAACAGCCGCCATCTTGAAAACCTACCTCTCGTCCATCCCCTTTAGCCATGACCCAAAGGAAGTTCAAACGTAATTTCAGCACTCCTTAAGTCATTCGGTAACAACGGTCAGTCGTAATGAGTTCTCACTTAACCCTAGTTTCGAATTTCCTTGAATTTGAGCTTGAAATCTGAATTTCCTGTTTCTTCTGTAGAGTGCATTGTATCAGTGGACAGAAGAGGTTTTGAAAAATGAAGAAGGAAAGAATGAATAAAGGTAAGTTATGATAATGTTTATGAAGAATAATTAAGAACAAGACATCAATAATCATGAACTCTCTAGTAATCCCCGTGGGGTGTGTGTGGTCTTACTCGAAAGGGATGGTTTAAAATGAGAGAGCAGAGCAGAGCTTATTTAATTCCCAAAAAAATGGGGGAGGGTGCAATAGAGAATTTACAATAGTACAATAGTAGGTATATTGTTATATTTGGTTTTCTTACCAATTCAGTCCACTTTGGCTGTGGGTTCTCGTGTCGCATTTGTCGCGTGATTTTCTCTATAGAATATCTAAAATTCAATATGTTGGATATCAAAATATAGAAACATTTCGAAAGGCGACAAATGTCTTGATATCTAAGGCAAAATTATTGTCTTGATGTCAGCCTGGATCAGTTGTAGAGCTAAATGACACAGACTTTTGATGAATTATTTTAACTCTGATTCAGTCATGTCATCGATGTTCCATTCGAACGGTGTTCCATTTCGAATGGAACCTTATTTATACATATCACTACATTTTCTTGATTTTAATAAATTTAATAGGCGAGATTTGGTATGATGACGTGCTAATCAGAACAAATTTTTGTCAGAAAAGTTAAGTAAACGTTTAATAACTAAAACATCCTTAGAATAGTTAGAGAATACTCACGTGTGTAATAAAAATCCTATATTGTTGATGTCCAGCTAACACTAGAGTGATTTTCTTTGCATCTTCAAATTGGACAAGAAGGCGACGCCATTTTGATTTTGAATTCGTCGACAACATTGCATTTTGCTTCTGTATTTTCCCCCATTTCTTCGTCATTTTAGCTTGAATCTCACCCGATTGTCCTTCCACCGTTTCTATGGAACTATCAGAAGATTTGAAGACTTGTGGCTTGACTTAGAAGACTCGTAACTTGTAAATTTTCGGTCCCGAGCAGACATTTTCGACAAACCTTCTTCTTCGACGTCCAAGCAGTAAATGACGTCAGAGACCATTGTCCAGCAGAAAATACCCGTATGTATAATGCTTAATGACCTTTGTACGGAGTTTAAAGTAAGATTCTTTTGCGAGAATTAAGTGTTTTTGCTATTATTTTTCACTCATAGTATTCTCTAATTTCTTTGTTTCTACTTTACTTATTTATTTCTCAAAAGAAGCGCCTGTAAGGGGCGTTTTTTATATATTTTTTTTATTTGTATCCTGATGAGCAAGGAAAGACTCGTTCGAGTTCTCATTGGCAATCAGCTTTCCCTCCATGGCCGAGAGGTAAAAATAACTGTCTTCCGGGCTTCACACATCGTTTGAATTTGGTTTTGGATGGATCGTTGACAGGTCAAGTCCAATTCAGCTGGTGAGAATTTAATTCTTCACTCGCTCAGTTAGACAGACCGGTCGACGATCCACCCAAAACTCAAGTCAAAATTGGGCGTGGAGTGCACGAAAACACTAGGCAGTACCAGGAGGCCAAGGAGGCAAGAGTTATGTGCCTAGTGTTTTTAAGTAGTATTTAAGTAAATTTCCTTAACTTGACTGTTGGGGACAGCCCTGTAGGGTTGGTGCATTGAAGACTTCTCGCCGTTATTTCCCTTTCAAGAAGACAAGTTGTCTTCGTCGAGAAATAACGACGAGAAGACTTCAAGGCACCACTAAACCAGTACACTGTAAAACTACAGTGTAGTGGTTTAGCTGACTAAACCACTACACTGTGTCAAATATGTTTGGCGGACTTCTTCCCAAAGCTTACGGTGCATGGAGCATGGATGCGCAGGATGCGCAAACACTTTAAAGCCTTTAAAACAAGTTTTTTGTTTTAGGAAAGAGTCAAAGACAACAAGGTTTACTATGTCAAAGCCGTGTAGTCATGTTTTGAGTTGTTCAGCTATTTTTAACGATCTTTAATTGCGACGCCTTTGGAAGAAGGGATTAAGCATGGATGCACAAAGACGCGCAAACACATTAAAGCCTTTAAAACAAGTGTTTTGTTTCAGGAAAGAGTCAAAGACGACAACGCTTACTAAATCATATCAGTGTGCTCATGTTTTAGGTTGTTCAGCTACGTTTAACAATCTTTTATGCCGTGGTTTTTGCAAGAAGGAAAGTCAAAGTTTGCATGTAATTATTATTGACTTTCTGTCGGTCGTTTCCTTCTTTATGGAGCTTTATTTGCCATTGCGATCAGTGTCCTTGATATAGGAGTCATATATTTATGGCCTTGGGTTTAATTCTCAAACACTGAATGACAGTATTTAGCTCCTTCAAGTTATGAGAGGGCATTTCAACAAGATGGCACAGCATCATTACTTTCCTCAGTAACTTAGTATACTCTATGAGCCTTAATTGAGTACGCTGCCAAGCAGTTTTCTTGTGCTGTAACCTGGCTATATAACCCGAAAAATGAGTAGTTATACATAAGCTACGACCGCCAAACTTTCTCGTTGATAGGGAACTATTGATTTCCTGAGCAGTAACAACTTGGTTTTACGACAACGACGAGCATGTAGTTTACTCTGCAGTTTTTTTTGTGATATAACCTGCAAAATGCATCATGCACAAATTCTGAATCTTGATACAAGGGTTCTTGATATGGGATTCATGTATTTTTATGGCCTTGGGTTTAATTTCCAAGCACTAAATGACAGTCTTCAGCTCTTTCAAGTAATGAGATTACAACAAGATGGCACAGTTGCTTTATTGCCTTGCCTGGTTACTTGTCACACTGTCACCAAACACATACTATATTCTATAAGCCTTAACTGAAAACGCTGCCATTTCAATTTCTAATTTTTTAATAATAAATTATCAATGGTTTTCTATAGTTGTTTTAAACATTGTCGACACTGCTAACATTGTAAGGCAACGGCGGCGATGCAGTTTTCTTGTACTTTAATAACCTGGCTATAACCTGTAAAATGCGTGGTTATACATACGCTACGAGAGCCAAGCTTTCTCCTTGATAGGGAACTATTGAACCTACCATGGACATCTTTAGCAAGATACTACCAGTTATGTCACAAGAAAACGACAGAGTTAACTACATGGATATCATAAAACCAATTTCAGTTGATTTATCCGCTTGTGTTTGTTCAATTTCATCGAGAAAAATTTGTCTGAAGCGCTTCTAGTTCCTTGGCTCTAGCTTTAGCAGATTCTTCCAACGTGTGAATTTCGGAGAGATATCTTCATCGCGTCATTGAATCAGGAATTTTAGTGCAAATTCGGCAGAGGAGTTTCTTGCTTACACGTTCGTAAGTAACGGGTATTTTGTAGGATGGTTCATCAGCTATTCGGAAGTTTTTCCAGAATCCTTTTCCGGCTGATAATTTCAGCAAATATAGAATGAATGTAATTCCCAATAAGGAGTGCATATTAATTATACACAAGTTTGAATTATACTGCATGTATATTTCGAATCAAATCAGATTCATTTTCAGCAGAGTTTGTAAGATATGGCGTAAACCAACCTGTTACTGTTCAGGAAAATACTAGTGACCTATATACGAGAAAGCTTGGCGCTCGTAGTTTACATATAACCACGCATTTTACTGGTTATAGCCAGTTAATAGCATAAGAAATTGCATCGTCGCCGTTGTCTTATAATTCGAGCTACAGCACCACCAGTGCCAGGAAAGTTTAAAAGCAACCATAAAAAACCATTGATAGCTTGCCGTCAAAATATTAGAAACTGAATCGGCAACGTTCTGAGTTAAGGCCTAAAGAATATGCTGTGTTTTTGGTTACATTGTGAAATGACTAAGTAAAGTAATAACGCCATGCAGTCTTGTTGAAATACTATCTAATTACTTGAAAGAGCTGAAGACTGCCATTCAGTGTTTGGGAATTAAACCCAAGGCCATGAATACATGACTCCTGTATCAAGGACACTGAACGCAATGGCATATAAAAAGCTCGACCAAGAAAGAAACGGCCGACGGAAAGTCAATAATAATTGTGCAAACTTCGACATTCCTTCTAAGACCACGCCATTAAAGATCGTTAAACATAGCTGAACAACTTAAAACATGACTACACGGCTTTGATATAGTTAGCGTTGTCGTCTCTAACTCTTTCCTGAAACACAAAACACTCGTTTCAAAGGCTTTAAAGTGTTTTGCGCATCACCATGCTTCTTGCACCGTAAGCTTTGGGAAGAAGTCCTTCATACGTACTTGGGACAGTGTAGTGGTTCAACCAGCTAAACCGCTACAGGGTAGTTTTACAATATAGTGTGGCGCCTTGGAGTCTTCTCGTCGCTATTTCTCGACGAAGACAACTTGCATGTCTTCTTCAAGAAAGGAAAATAACGACGAACGTCTTTAATGCACCAACCCTACAAGCTTGTCCTCAACAGTAAAGTCAAGGAAATATACTTAAATATTTGTTAAAAACACCACGCAAATAACGTTAGCCTCCTTGTCCCCCCGGTTCTGCCCAGTGTTTTCTTGCACTCCACGCTTTGACTTACGTTTTGGGTGGATAGCTGACCGGTCTGTTAAACAGAGCGAATAAAGAATTAAATTCTCACCAACCTCCGCTGGACTTGACCTGTCGGCGATCCATCCAAATCAAGTGAGGGCAGTCGGGAAGACAGTAAAGTTACCTCTACCTGTCATCCACGGAGGGAAAGTTGATTGCCAATGATAACTCGAACGGGTCATTCCTTCCTCATCAGCACGCAAATAAAAAAAAATACATAAACGCCCCTAATAGGGGTTTCTTTTACAAAATAGGTAATAAACTAGAAGTAAAGACATTAGAGAATCATCTAAGTGAAAAATAACGGCAAAAACCGTTCATTCTCGCAATAATATTTTACTTTACGGTTCGTGCAAAGATCATTAAACTACATACGGGTATTTTCTGGTGGGTGAAAGAACACGCTTACAAAGACCAAGAAAGCGCTGTCAACAAACATTTAAATTCTTGTTATGACACCAACTATTTGGACAGTAAAACTAACAATGAACTGACAGATTTCGTAATGACCAACTCAAAAATCATAGACTCATCCAATAACTGGAATCTATTACTCTACAAAGAAGCATTACACATCAAAAGACGCAAATCCATATTAAACAATGGACTAAAGGCAAGCAGAGAACTGCAGTTGTTTAATTAATACCGCTGAACAATATAACAGCAGAGAACATGTAACGTAATCGTTAAATTAATTTGCTTACGTAATTTTTGCTGACGCATACTAAGTTTAGTTTAAATAGTACGCGCCTATAGTAAACGTCATACTTGTAAAATTTCTGCTGAAGATGAGTCAAATGACTCGAAATATACAGTATTTAATTGTGTAAAGTCTGACAATGAACATCTGACGTCATTTACTGCTTGGTCCTCGAAGAAACTTCTTACACATCACAAGTCTTGAAAATTGGTGTAGAATTGAAATTGTTTTCACGGAAATAGCGAAGAAACATACCTCGAAGACATGTACAGAAAAATTGAGCTAAAATGTCAAACAAATAGGCAAAAACGTATCGTGGTCGTAAAAATTCAAAATCAAAATGGCGTCACCTTCTTCTCCAATCTAAAGATCCAACGTAAATGGATGTAGCTCCTTGCAACAAGAATGTTGCGTGACTTTATGATTGCCAGGCATGTTACACCTTGCAACTTCGCTTGCAACTTGTGTAGTAAATAACAGCGCCTTAAAAGTCCTGAAATTCCCGCCGTGTTGACACTTCAAATGCTCGAGAAAAAAAACAAAAACCTGGGACATCTGGCGCGACATGAACACAAATATTTATTAGTGGCAGAAAAAAATTCCCGACTGTCATTGGTTGTAATAAAGAGCGCAATTAAAATATAGACAATGTTGCATATATATCAAAGGTTGGTTCAACGTTTAACGTAATTGTGGCGAATTACCTTGCCATACAAATGGCTAACTACAATGTGGACAGTATAACAATTTGATTCGGTTATATTTCCAGGTTCATTGGCTGTGAAAGCAGTTAGTTTCTTAGGAAATGAATAATAACAACAGTGATAAAAATTTCAAATTTCTACAGCACTGAAGACTATATTATCTGACTCGCTTAGCCAAGGCACTAAACTTGATATATCACAGTTTATATATACAGGGTGTATAAAAAATGTGCTTTAGAGCGCTTAATACTTTACATACAGAAATAATTCTTTCACACTTAAAAAGATCACGCTTCTACCTTTTGATTGCCACCACTATTGTAAAATGTGAAGAAAAATTGAAACAGTGCAGGCAACTTGTGTTTGCAAATATCAACATTAGAAACTTTCAGACTTAAAATCTGAGATGCCATCGCGTTATTACGGTAACGTTTTATTAATTTTGTTGTAAAATGTACTTACTGTTCTTTTCGTATGAGTTCTAAGAGTTAATTGTGCAAGTTTTCTTTGTTAACCGTACAGATGTAGATGTCTTTACTTTGCCAGTTTTTCCACGACAAGTACACTTGTTGAAAAGTCAGCAAGCTAGCTTTTGAAGACGTGTAGTTGTCATAGAAAAAATTGGCAGTGGCGAGCAAACGAGCAAATACAACTTGCCGGATGAAAACTGCTCGTCTTTAAGGAGATGTACATGAATCTTTCGGCCAAATAGCATGCACAAGTGTATCCTTGGGAAATCGGCCATTGTATTTAATAACAAAGTAAATTAAAAGTACTTACCCCGGATCAAAGCCTCTTTTTTGTATTTTGAATAACTTAATAAAAAATTGCTGAAACTTGCTGGCAAGTGTCAACATCGTCAAAATGAAAGTTATTCTTTACACCATGTTTTTAAGGAACTGCAACGCGTTAGGAAGACGGTATAGCAACTTGGGGAGCTTCAGCCTTCAATTAGGTGAAATGGCATAACAGTGTGATATTTCCTGTGGTGAGTTTCCTAATTATTGACAATTTGATATTCAACAATCGGCAGGTTGCTGACAATTTTTCAAAATACATTTACATTGCTAACAGACATTACTTATTTATATAAATGCCGGAATGTTGAGTTTACTGATCCAGTAAGGAAACTAGCTTTATGCGTTCAAGTGACATATCAGTTTCTTAACTTTTCTTTCTTTGCTCATGGTTAAATTACTAACTTAAAATTCCACAATTTCGAAGGGCACTTACCGGTATGCAGTAAACGTTTGCTTCTACGTACAATAAGTTGAACTAGATCACTGATACTTTATCTAGCTTTAATGGTAACGATGCTACAGAGTCCCAATACTTTATTACTTTGCTTTAAGTTTACCATTGCCTCGATTTTGTTTGACTTGATTCATGTACATGGCATGGTCATAAAGCGGAAAAGAACGTATGCCGCCTATTATGCTATATGCTTAACTGAAAAATATCCGGTGTCTCAGAAATTGTCTAGGACACAACCGACCTTTCCGACAGTGCATCAAACAACCTCTTTCTTTTATTTATTTTTTCAATTCTGTTCTATATAGATACTGATAACAGACACTAGTACTGGCATTCAAGCCTCCCACTTTATAAAAAATGAGAAAGTCAAGTGGTAAGCAAAAAACTGTAGTTCTTAGGCAACCAATATACTTTAACCAAAATTGTGCACAATATCATTCCTTAATATTATAGTCAGACAATAACCAAACCTTGTTCATATATAGGTTCGTGCAAACCCAGATATGGACCAATTGCAGGCTGGTGTTTCCTGGTGACGTCATGTTACATCCTCAGGTTTTCACAAGTTTACGCAAAAAATGGTTTGTATCAAGTAGCTATACAGCTACTGATTTGCTTACATTATACTACGCAACACGCAATTCATTTGTGTGCGAATTGCAATTCACAAAAATCAATAATAATGTTATCCAAATTTCTTCTTTTCCTCCTCCGATACACACTTCATTACATTAATAGGTTAATATTGTCAAAACTTAGCTTATATTCCACGTTTCTTCTTAGTATCTTCTTTCACCACCAGTATTGCTTATCAAGCGAAATATTCGATTCTCGCGTCGTTCTTGATGTTAGGCCCTAGCTACACTGCACTGGATTACTACTGGAGCGACAATAACTTAGGACGCTTTCGATCAGGCCTTGTCTGCATTTACATACAATAGGCCCATGCAATAATAATAATTGGTCGGTAGATTTCCTGACTACCAATAAACCAAGTTTGTATCAATTGTCTTTGCTTTCTCGGCACTTATGTTTTCTTTGTCTTCTTGGCGGAACTGATGACGGTTTTGCTTATAAATTCAGCTAATCTGTACCAACACTGGTTCACGTTGTGAGCCAAAGAGAGCCATCTTTGTAGCTTTGAAAGTGAAGGTGGCTATTATTAAAAGGACATAATAAATGATCATGCCTATTTAATCATTATGTATTGTGATGTCATATTATGAAGTCCAATGCAAAATGCGCAAAATAAATTTTCTTTCTCCATAGTATGTAAATAGTATGTACTTTGTCTGTAAATAAACAGTACTTATACGTCACTTTAACAAACCAAATGTACACATTAATTAGTATGTAAATTCAAATTAATAACCCTGTGAAACATTGGAATTTACATAATATATCATATATATTATGTAGATTCCAATATATTATGTAGAATCTACATAATATTTAAGAAAGTCGACTTTCTTCATTTTCTTACATACTTTGTAAATTATGTTTTAAGTTATTTGAATTCACATACCACGTTAATGTACATTTAGTCTGTACATTAGGTGACCTACAGTTTATTTAAATAGATAGATAAAAAGTTTAATAATTCACTTATTTTCAGTAAAAAATACTAAATTGTTAAGTGATTACATCTAGCCATATAACACGAATAAGATACTTATCATTACAGCAGATAAAGTAAATACTATTAACATACTATGAAAGAAGGAAAAATTTTCCAGTGATAGCCCGTGGTAACACGGGCCGTAGTTATATTATATTCTCTTTCGACACATGCTAATTTTTGCATTTCGCATGTATGTATCTATAGAAACTCTTAGAGAAGGTGATATGTCAAATTGGAACAGCGGCCGCCTAATATTTTCAGTTATTAAATCTCCGCCATGGCAATATTTAGGAAAAATTGTAAGTTAAATATTATATTGCACATTGTTACGTTCAATTTTTTTGGCTAGAATGTAACATTGTTTGCATGTAACACAATCTAATTACCTAAAATTTGGTATTCTTGGAAACATCTTGGTCTGAAGGTGTTCTTTAGGAATCAAAACTGCAGGGACGCCGGAACTGGGAGGTGGGGCAACTGCGTCCCCTTGCCTTTTGCTGAAAGAGGCGACGGGCCAAAAGTGCCCTTCAAGTATAAACAATATTATATAAGACACTGAAAGAAGTGCTTGAGTTTCTTTTCGCTTCGTTTTTGAACAGCCAGCCTTCAAGATGTCTTAGTGATAACAAAACCCACTGTGGCATTGTAAATTGACGAAATACGACTCATATTTAACTAAAAAAAATGCAACTGACACTTTGATTGAATTTCCGGATAAGGATTTTAACATGCTTAAAATTTTGTCGCTGCCCTTCAACAAAACTTTGCCACTGGCTATTTTTAGGTTCCGGCGTCCCTGCAAAACTGTTTCCTAGCAAGTCAACCCGTTTTGCGTACGTTTTCGTCCTATAAGCAAACATTTTATCGTCGCAAAACGTGCCGTCGTTACTCCCTTATGTGGCGAGACAAAAGGGCCAAAACACTTGCATCTACATTGCATTCTTTACTATAACTTGGCTCAGGTTCCCTAGTCTCATCTGATCCTTTATCATTTTTGCCCAGTACATCACATGAACTTTTTGTGTGGAAAATACTTAAGGTACTTCATAATAATACAAGCAAAAAATCATAGTTAACTCACTCAGTACATATGTTCAACGGTTTTGAAGTGGACTTTGGAGCAGGATGGAAAGGTTCTCGATACTTGTGGCACTGGACTTGAAGCTGATAACTGGTTTGTCACAAGTTTTGTTAGTTTTGACACAACACTTGCTGAAGTCATTAATGTGGAAGTTGAAGCCGGATATAAACTGTGTCTTATAAATGGTAGCATCGCCGTCGACGTACCATGTTACTCAAACTACTTTGAGGTTCATGCCTATCTCGAAGGATATATGACAAGTCATGGAAATATTACTTCATCTTTCAAACCGCTTTACAACATTACCAGCAACACTTTGCCGACTACTAATTTGACCAGAACAATCCAAACATTTTCGTTTAACTCGCAAAATTATTCCCAAGGCTTGACACTTGCTTTTCGATCCAGAGGAGCTTGTGGTAGCATATTCAGGATAAAAATGTATTACTACTATTGTGAGGAAACTATTAATGATGGAGTGAAATTTGGAAGAATTCCATCACCTGCCGAAGGATTTAAAAATATTACAGGAAATTGCTCAGAAAACGCTGTACCTTCAAACAATGTTACAAGTGTAAATGGATACTGTTATCGAAATGGAACTTGGGGTAAACTTGAACATGGTAATTTGAAATGCTTTTGTGTTGAGGGATACGGACCAAACAAGACAGATGGATCATGCTCGAGTAAGTTCTCTTATAGAGATTTACCTTTTTCTAGTTATTAATATATCAGGTGCTTGTTTCAAAATTGACCATCCCCACGAGAGTAAATTTTGACTTGAGCAACAAAACGAAAATCATCACAAACACTAAAAATAGACCTTATGTATAAATTGTGATTGGGACCGTCCATCCTAGGAAACGAGAATTTACGTATTGTTATTGGTCCTGTTTCCTATTATCACGATTATGCATAAGGTCTATAACATCTTCGTAAGGTCATTATACATCTCAAAAAATTGGTTCAGATGCTCTTTTAGTTGTGCTGATAGAATCAAATTTAGTTTAGTTTATTCATGAATTTAATTAATAAGGTCATAAACAAATCACGATGCGGTATTAAGGTCACATGTGCACACTTCTAAACCACATTAAAGATCAGAAAAAGGGATGTTTATGAACGTTAGCAATACTAATTGAGGTTCTGTTAAAACGCTTATGATGCGTGGGACTCACGCCAGGGGCAATAAAACAAAAAAACGAATTCACTTTGCAAGTACGTTAATGTAAAAGCCCATAAAGATCGGCTGCTCATATTTTAACTAGTACTTAACATGAAGCACCCACTAGTAAAATGATAGAGGGTTGAAGGCCTACTCTTCCAGGAGGGCGGTGGTTAGAAATGTCAACATTGTGTGATTATTTATCATTCCTGGGTAAATCTGCGCTTTAATCTGCCGCTGTAGGTTGTTCCATTAAGAATTACAAAAGGACTGTTTCAAACGAAGATTGTGTCAAGTGTCCTATAAACACTGTTAGCAATATGACGAGAACAACCTGTACTTGTGAATACGGTTATTATAAAAGTCCTGCTGACAACTCTGAATTCGAATTGTCGCCATGTTATGGTAAGTGTGTTGATAGCAGTGAACTCTAATACAACTGGAACGATCACTCCTATGTTTTAGTCCTATGATCGGATGAAGCCTGACTGTTCTACACTTAGTTACGGCAAAAATTGAGGGCTATCAGTTTTTTACTCTGGAAAATGACGAAAGTTTCAACGTGCCGAAGCAAACTACGAAGCAAACTACGCTCTTCAACTCAAAAATATATAGCTTTAAAACATTTCAACACTTCCAAAACTTATCTTGTGCTAAAGTCCAGGTATCGCTGTTTATTTTGAGCTTTTAGTCTTTGCTGTAGCCCTTCTAAAACGTGAGTAAATCGAGGTTTTCAAAGTGTATTTGTATGGTTGATTTAAAAATACGTATAAAACTTATATTTTTCGTCGGATAGCATTAGTTTTAAAGCTTTAAACTTCGGTTACGGATAGTTCTTGGCAGCCTCTTCCACCTAACTGTTAAAACTCGAAAGATATCAGTTGTTTAAAAAAGATATTTCGTGACAAAGTTTTCGCCGAAACTGTTTTTCATTTTTAGCAGCCAAAAAATATCTTAAAATCTACGTCCTAGAAATACTCGACGTCCTAGAAAGTTGAGGTACATAAAATTTCAATCTATCTAAAAAATATTTAGCACCTAACTGGCTCTAAAACACGAAGTTAAAGGGTCGAAAAGAGCTTTTGAAAATAGGTCATATTTTGGTGGCTTGGCCTTCCTGGTGGCCTTCAATTTGGCTTCAAAGATGGCGGCCAAGTTATCGTTCCAGTCTTTTTTGAGTTCACTGGTTGATAGTCAGTCCCCAGCCTAGTCCCAAAGCCTCTTTGTGCGTATTCAGTTCCCCGTGACATCACCGAATGGAACGCGGAGGAGAGGCCAGTGAACTCTAAATTAGACTGGAACGATAACTTGGCCGCCATCTTTGAAGACAAATTGGTTATCAAGAGGTTATCAAGTTCAGTCCTTTTCTATTGTTTCTCTCGGCGCGGTTGACACCATTCTTCTGGGAATGTACCGATATTTGATGTTTTTATTTTGATTTAAGAGGTAATTTTATGGTTTATGAACTTATAACCTAGTTTGCGATACAGTCTTTTTTAAAAATAGCAAATACCTCGGGAAAATAGTACTAAGACTGTTTACGACATTTGTAGTTGTTGCCGCCATCTTGGCTTCACCCAAGCGTAGGGTTTTTATCTGGAGTTATCGTTCCAGTATTTATAGAGTTCACAGGGAAAGGCCTAGCATAAAATGTTTTCCTATATGGCGGATCACTGATCTCAATATATACTTTGTGATACAGCAAGAGGGGATAAAAGAGAGCTTAAGCAAGCGACGTTTTTGTCAACACGGACGCAGCCGGAAGTGAGTTGCGTCGTTATAGATGGCGAATGATGTCGTCAGCCGTTCTTGTTTGAAATCAACAACGACAGTCAGTCAACTTTCACGTTCATGATTTCTAACCATTGAACTATAATAGATCTGGAACGATACGTCAGGGGGGGGGGGGAAATTGAAGCCGACTTTGTGTTCGGCTTTGCAGGTAGACCCAGTTCATTTTAAGAATTTCGTTAAAAAATATCATTTTGGTATCCGTAAAATTCTTTATTTAAATCTACTAACAGATCTCTAAGATTCATAAATATTTAAACAACGATAGTTGAATTTATATAATGTGTTATAAAATTTGACAAAAATCGTACTATCACGGAAAAGTGTTGAAGCAAAGATGAAAATTGCGAAAAATCCGCCAGATTTTGGCTACTTTTTCTGAATTTTTGAAAGTTCAAATAGGAACTAGGACGTGAAACCACAGGAAATATTTAACTCCATGCAAAATACATCCGTATGCGAAGTTTTAGGAAGATTGAACGTTTTAGGGTCGAAAAAAATGCATTTAAAAAACATTGTTTACGAAAAACGCATGAAAAACGTCAATTTCTTTATGTTTTGAAAGGGTTGAAGCAAGGATTAAAAGTTCAGGATAAAGAGGAGTACACTGCAAAGTAAGTTCGGGACTAAAGGTTTCATTATATATTTTTTAT
This sequence comes from Muricea muricata, assembly GCA_963855995.1. Classification (NCBI taxonomy): domain Eukaryota; kingdom Metazoa; phylum Cnidaria; class Anthozoa; order Malacalcyonacea; family Plexauridae; genus Muricea; species Muricea muricata. The sequence continues at coordinate 15,405,800 of OY979720.1, read as the reverse complement.
TAGCTCAAGAGCAAAGTTTTCTTTGACACGTACAAACATTTGTAATTTTTTTAAAATATTAAAGTCAAAATGCTCACTTTTTGGAAGTTGTCGTTCCAGATCTATTGCAGTTCAATGTTTCAAACAAGAACGGCTGACGCCATCATTCGCCATCTATTACGACGCAACTTACTTCCGGCTGCCGTCCGTGTTGACAAAACCGTCGCTTGCTTAAGCTCTCTAATAACACCCCACTACATCTGAAATAAAACAGTTTGTGCTGCGCCTCTCAGAAGTTCTGCGCCTGCATATTAAAGACCGCCCACTAAGAAACGCAAAGAGGCCTAGGGACTAGACTGGTCAATCCTGCACCTTTACGCTCAATAGCACGATTTTGCTATTTTTCTTAGTTGTATATTAGGCTTGGCAACAAATGTTTGAAACTTGATGTGTTTTCTTAAAATTTATTAACGTCTTTATTAACTTCATGTTCCAATAATTAAACATTTATTTTATTTTATTTTATTTTATTTTATTTCATTTCATTAAGCTTAGCCACAAGGGCAGGGTTACCACAACAGCGTGAGCTAATTACTGTGGGCCCGTATTACCTATCCCACCCTGTCAACATACCCTGTGGGAAGAAACCGGAGTACCCAGAGAAAACCCACGGCTTTCGGCGGAGCGTTGACTATACTCTTTCAAACTCGGTACCTCCGAGGTAAAAGGCGAGTGGTCTGACCACTACACCACCGAAGCTCCATTTGGCCTGACGTTAGTGGTTTAGCACTGAAATTTTGGCCTTTTAAGCAAAATGTGCCAGAACGGCAGTGCTACCAGCTCCAAGTCCATGGTTATTATATTGCAATATGTCATTTTCCCACAATTATATGAAAAGTTGTAATGTCTGTATCTCTGATTGCTTCTTAGCAAGGAATTAAATAAGTTCTGTTCAATATATCATTTATATGACTCTAGCTCTACCAATACTCAGCAGAAAGCCTAAAACAAAACTTATTGCATATGCCAGTGTTGTAATCTCATGGACACCTCCAAAAAACAGTCTTAACGAAACTACTTGGTACAACGTCGAATGTTACTTATGTTATACTAACAAGAGCATTTGTAATACTTCGTGCATGAATGAAATATATCATCCTCGAGCGAAAGCACTGACCCAGACGGAGGTAGAAGTGTCAAATCTTACCGTTGGAGGAAGATATGTATTTCGAGTGTACCCTATAAACAGCCTGAATCGCCAGATTCCCGAAGATCAATGGTACTATAACGAAACATATCCTGTACAAGTTACGTCGGGTAAGAATTTGCCACAAATAAATGTGAATCATAGTGCAGAGAAATCAACGTTTAATCAGTCATTTCATATCAAAAATTAATGTTATATTATCTTTAGGTTTACATTCTTTATGAAAATAAACTCTATCATTATGCAATTAGTCACTCGGACAATGTCGGGATTTTGGGGTTGGTGCGCACCTCTCCTGAAATTACTTTACACCTCTCCTGAAATTTTCAGCACCTCCCCCAGAATTTTTGCACCACCTGTAATAAATGTCTGCTATAGCAAATATTTGAATCGATTGTTTAATGATATTTCTTATTACTAGACAAGCAGACATATTTATGTAAAATGTATAAAAGTTCGGTATTTACTACCCTTTGCCAACTTAAAGAGATCATAGCAACACCTCCTCCAAAAATCTCCACACCTCCCCTTACATCTTCTCCAAAATCTGGCCTTGCACTGGGACTTTAATTGTAGAACTGACATAAGATTTATGTGCTATTTGTATGGGCATCATATTTTCGATATGTTTATTAATGTAATACAAAATTACAGTATTTTTTCCGTTGCATGTTGTCGTAATCTCTTTTCGTGGATTAATAGTTTCTTTTTTCGCTGTTCATATTTTTGCATAATTGCTTTTAATTCATTTCTTTTCAATAGAAAACATCAGTCATATCTATAGAAAATGAACCAGTGGTTAACCACTGATAAGAAACACTGGCCAATCGTAATTATACTATCATGTTGATCATCAATTGCCAATTATAAAAAACAATATTTTTGTTTCAACCAAATTGCAGGTACAACTCCAGCTCAATTCACCACAAGAAGCCCATTCAATAAAACTGCTGAACTAAGAACTACGAACAACGCAACTAAAGATGATAATGATTTCTTGCAAAATATTATCATTGGAGGCGGAATATTCCTGCTGCTGTTAATATTAATCATCTTATCAGTCGCTATCCCTCGATTTGTCTCACGTTTGCCAAGGTGAGACTGTATTCACGTTATGGCAATCATTTGATTCTGTTAGGAAACGTAAAACCGGCTTTATTTGATTCTAAGGAAACAGGTTAAGCAAACGCTTAAAAGATTACCAAGAGTTTACCGTAATTGTTTTGAAACAACTAATATTCAATCAAGGCTGTCACTTCATAGCTGTGCACTAAAGTTAGTGGTCGGAAATAGTGAGAATATGAATCTTAGTAGTTTGCTAGCGTGGATCTTAGTTGTTTGCTAGTATGGATCTTAGTTGTTTGTTAGTGTGGATCTTAGTTGTTTGCTAGTGTGGATCTTAGTTGTTTGCTAGTATGGATCTTCGTTTGCTAGTGTGGATCTTAGTTGTTTGTTAGTGTGGATCTTAGTTGTTTGTTAGTGTGGATCTTAGTTGTTTGTTAGTGTGGATCTTAGTTGTTTGCTAGTATGGATCTTTGTTTGCTAGTGTGGATCTTAGTTGTTTGTTAGTATGGATCTCAGTTGTTTGTTAGTGTGGATCTTTGTTGTTTGCTAGTGTGGATCTTAGTTGTTTGTTAGTGTGGATCTTAGTTGTTTGCTAGTGTAGATCTTAGTTGTTTGCTAGTGTGGATCTTAGTTGTTTGCCAGTGTGGATCTTACTTGTTTGCTAGTGTGGATCTTAGTTGTTTGCTAGTGTGGATCTTAGTTGTTTGCCAGTGTGGATCTTAGTTGTTTGCTAGTGTGGACCGTAGTTGCTTGCTAGTATGGATCTTTGTTTGCTAGTGTGGATCTTAGTTGTTTGCTGGTATTCATCACATGATCTCTCTTGTTGCTTTTTTCTCCCAACGATGATTTAACTATCGTCGATTGTAATTATTGGCTGACCAGATACGGCCCACGCTGGGTTTGAAGGCAAAGATGTGTAGAGCCGTTGCTAGCATTTCTCTGCCAGAATTTTAGTGAACCCACGTAGCGAGTGTTTTTATCTTTAGGAGCAGTTCGAAGGAGGACGAAGCAAACAACGTTGAACTTGAAAATGGTAGGCAGTATGGCAGAATCGTTTGAAAAAGTTTTCTTTTCGAATACGTAATTTTTGGAACGATTTCATTAACAGAAGTATTATTAAGTTTCTTGTACGTTTGCATGGTGAATACAATATACTTGTTAAGCTTTGTGGAAACACCACGTAAATTTATTATTGCAGAGCTTTCGATCCGTAAGCTCGGATCTTCATCAGTGCTATAATAATATGAATATTTGAATTCACACGCCCCTTTTTATACATAAAGTGTCGTGATTGTATGCTCGCGTGATTTTAAAAGTTAATTAAACGGTCACTTTATGTATAATCAAAGGTCTCAAAGAGACGACTCACGGATACAAAAAGATTAAAAGAACGAAACAAAGCGAATGATTTCACGAGCAAATTGCAATACGATGTTTCTATTTTTTTCTTACCGCAGACGGTCAGATTTTACGAAATGTCCACTCATGATTAGCCAGTGTGAAATCATGATCAGTCGACTAGTATAGTTGCTGGAAAGTTCAGATTCCGAGAGTACTCAGAGTAGTCGTCAATCCGTGTTTTAAGGCCCCGTCCACACGTATGCGGATATTTTTGAAAACGGAGGTTTTTTCCTCCGTTTCGGCGTTGCGTCCACACGTAAACGGCGTTTTCGGTGAGTGAAAACGGAGGTTTTCGAAAACGCTCTCCAGAGTGGAGGTTTCCGAAAACGCCGTTTTCGCGTTTACGTGTGGACGGGTGAAAACGGAGGTTTTCGAAAACGCCGATCTCGCGTTTACGTGTGGACGGGTGAAAACGGAGGTTGAAAACGCCGATCTCGCGTTTACGTGTGGACGGGTGAAAACGGAGGTTTTCGAATACGATGACGCAGTTGGAGCCTGCCATCGTTTGGATGATCTCATATTACTAGACAATGCGCATGCTCAACATAGAGCGCTATCATATTTCCTCCGTTTTTGTGTTTACGTGTGGACGGGCGAAAACGATTCGAATACGCTACGTGTGGACGCGAATTTTTTCAAAAACGGAGAAAAAAAACTCCGTTTTCAAAAATATCCGCATACGTGTGGACAGGGCCACAATCAAATGGTCGATCGAATTTCAGCGTATTTTTAATATCTAGATCTGTTGTAGATGTTTTAGACTTAAAAGTTGATGTTTTTGTTTTAAAGAACAAAGGTTAGCGAATATTTAAACAATGTAATACATCAAATTTACTGCTTTAATACACTGACAAATGTTTCAAAACGGGCTGCACTGATACGCGATGTAAACAAAACATATGATAGAGATTCCTTACGGTACAAATCGACAAACCTTCATTAGGAAATATTATAGAAAACTCTATTAAGCACGATTGAATATTACAGAAATGCTCTGTTACTCACCATAGTGAATTTAGTTTTTAAAATGTACAGAAACGGTATATTATCGGCAGAAATAGAGGTAAGAAACGGAATTCTAGCTGCAATGCACGCTAGTCGTTGTAATGTAACGGTTAGATACAAGCGATTATAATAGTTACATGTGTGCGACAAAAACGTAACAGGAATAAATTGCTTTTCAGCGAAGGCTGAAGAATTCTCACAATGTAAATTTCAACAAGTAAACGATAAATCCAAGGTATAAACCGGTCGGACAGGTTCCCGTGAAAAATACACTAAACTGGTTCTTGACTGGTCTAACCTGTTTCCACCAGGCGCGCAAAGCAAGCTGGAGGCAATTAGAACACAAAAGAATGCACTAATCGAAATAGAGTGATGGCGATGACTCACAAATACTCCTACGGAGTATTCGTGAGTCAAAAAGGGGCGTGTGAATTCAAATAGTCATATCATTATAGCACTGATGAAGATCCGAGCTTACGGATCGAAAGCTCAGCAGTAATAAATTTACGTGGTGTTTCCACGAAGCTTAACAAGAATAGAAGTATCATTGTATTCATTAATTATTTGATTCCGTTAACGAGGTTTACGGCGTGCCCATACACTAGTAACGCGGTTGACTCAGGGGAAACCACGTCTTTCATTGTTCTGAGCATCCTCTACAGATTGACTTTATATGTGTTTCGTTGGCTGCAAAAACATTTAAGCAGCAATGAAAACGTTTACAACCAGCCAGTACTGACGAAATCATTCAAACCATAGAAACCAGATTTATAACATTGAAACACATTCAGTAGTTCAGGAGCTTTTATTCCTGTTTTCAATATAACAAAAGATAGGATTTACGATTTACCAGAGGTATTGTTGTTCTGTTTTAGCCACGTTACCACCATTACCAGCGTTACCCGATAGTTCTCCGAAAACATACATTGACCCACTGATCTATATTGACATAGTGGATGCCTTAAAGGAATTTGCTAACGAGATCGAACGGGAAGCACTTGCTCTAGAGAATCTGATTGGTGCAGGTGCAAATCAAATTCCTTATTTAATTTCCTCTCCCTTTTGAATATATCAAAACGGCAATAAATATATATTTTTTGAAAACTCGTTGTGGCTCTTAAGATTAAGTAATGTGTTCTTTTAAATCTTTAGGAGAATTCGGCCATGTTTATAAAGGAAAGTTAACCTTACAGGATGGAAGCAAGATTTTAGTTGCAGCGAAAACTTTAAAGGTATTTCAACGTTTTTGTGTAATTTTCATCAGGAAGACCTAGAATGAAATACTATTACAAAAGAATAAATTTGTTGTGCTTAGAAGCAAAATTAAATATGTTCGTCTGCATAGAGGAACTTCTAGATTCCTTACGGCCATACTATAGTACTTGCAAAAATCTGACATTCAGATGATGTATCTTCTTTCAAATACAGTCAAAGAAATGTGAACATATACGAGCCCCATTCTGCGACACTTCCTTTACAAACCAAGCTCTTAATTAAGGAATAGGAACTAGATTATAAAAAAAACTAGAAAAAAGAAAGCTGTTAGCCAGCCTGCGAGAAAGCCGTGAGACAACTCTAACTTTACATGACAGTGCCCTTTTTTGTCACAAATGCTAATTGATTACTTTTAATATTTTTGTCGTTTTTTTAGACCAACGCTAGTGAGAAAAGTATTCGAGATTTCCTTCTGGAAGCTTCCGCCATGGGGCAATTTAATGATCCCAATGTTATCCATCTTGAAGGAGTAATCACGAAAGGTATAGTGAACAAGTAATTTTATTGTGCAACATGAAGGTAAAAATATTGAGGTGAAACAATCAATGTTCAAGCTTTCGAAGATATCCTATCAACAACTGCGCTTGTATCCACCGACGTCGTGTTTATCACCTTATTTTATGTAGACAACCTTAAGGTTTTAAAGTTCCATAACATAGTATTATCGTTCTAGTTCTTCCAAAAATGATTCTCACTGAATTCATGTTCAATGGATCCCTTGACCACTTTTTAAAGGTGAGAATTTAGTTCCACCAGAATCAGTAACTACCATTGCTCTATTGGGTGTGGTTTACAATGTAAATCGTATATGTTTAGAAAAACGAAGGTGGATTTACAACTATCCAGTTGTTTAGCATGGCTCGTGGGGTGGCTTCTGGAATGAAATATCTAGCTGGAATAAACTTTATCCATCGAGTAAGTATCACGTTGACCAATTGAAACCACCAAATGGAAATCTCAACTTCGCTAGTAAAGGCATAAACTTTTAATAAAAGTAATATTTCATAGACCCTTATCATTTTGTTTTTGAAAAAATGTCATCGATCTACATAAAAAACTTCACAGTATCCCCATAATCTTTTACTTCTTTTTTACCCATTGTTAAAGTTCTTGGTCCATGCGACATTCCCTTCCTTCCAGGACCTTGCAGCGCGGAATATATTGGTGGATGAAAACATGGTTTGTAAAGTTGCTGACTTTGGTCTGTCACGAGAACTGGAAACCACTGAATCCCCTGGGAGAGAATACTTCAGTCAAGTAAGCAGCATAAATTGCAATAAAAAGCATGCACAAGATATCTAACAGTATGATACAACAGATTGATTCTCTTCTTCAGAAGTTCACTCGCAATCTTTTTAGTTTTTGATTCCAGATTAACCGTTTTATTGAGATATGACGAGAAATGAACATCTTTTGCCGTTAACCATTGCTCTTTCTTTAGGGAGGTAAAATTCCAGTGAGATGGACAGCACCAGAAGCGATTAAATATCGCACGTTTTCAACTGCAAGTGATGTCTGGAGTTTTGGGATTTTGCTATGGGAAATAATGTCTTTTGGACAAAGACCTTATGGAGATTGGGATAACTTTGAAGTAAGAGTGTCTTCTGGCAAATTTATGTTTCACGAGAAACATAAGTTTTAACATGCACACATGAGCGTAAAGCGCCTGTGGAGGAGCGCATCTATTTTATTTTATTACATTTCTTTATATTTGTCGCTGACTCTCACTAAACCATATGTACATTTTTGCCACCAATTGCACGAGGCGAAATGATTATTGATAATCCAACACTGAAATAAACAAATTTCAACGGATTATTTTCCTATATGTCATAGGTTATTGTTCGGGTGGAACAAGGATTCCGTTTGCCTTCTCCTGAGGTTTGTAATCTATGTCCATTAAATATTTTTGTTGCCACCCATATCAAATTAAGAACTATTTGCAGGAAACCCTGGTTATATTTCGCGTTTATAATTTACACTAAGTTTTGTGGTAGGTCTCTACGTTATTGCATGTGCTGAAATCTCGCTAGAAATGACAAAATGTATGTATGTATGTATTTATGAAAGACAAACGTTTTAATGCTGGTTTATCTAGCAGCTGAGTTGTTGTCATGTTACAGAATTGTCTTCAAGTTGTTCATGAACTGATGCTAAAGTGTTGGATCAAGAAGCACGCTCTTCGCCCTAGCTTTGAAGATATTCTTATTATAATTGATGAATGGATTGAATCGCCTGAATTTCACCATTGACCGATTATCTAGCATCTTGTGTCTCTGAAGAAATGAGGAACGAGAAAGAAACACCACTATTGCCCACACCACCCTCGCAGATAATTGGTGAGAATAGGAGAACCTGGGTCTTGGCCATAAGTCAAACAATGAGACGTTTTTTCGAGACTTTCGCGTGACATAGCGTTTCTTATATATTATAAATTACACTAAGCGTGTAATTGTGAATATCGGCCTTTAGATAAAATTCATGAAATACGAAGCTAAGCTCTTAAGTTAAGAGTACAAGAGGTTTGTTTAAATTGCAAATGTTCAGTATATGTCATGTCGTCAATAACTGAGGATTCTTGCATGCATCCCCGTATATAACTTCATTGAAATTTTCAACAGTAGCTACGATAGTTTGTTGGGAAGGGTATGTTTTTAAAATTTTAGTAAACTTTAATTTGTATTGAAGTTTGATGATGTTCATGTAATTATTGGTTAACAGTCCAAGACGCTCAGTATATTCGCGAAAGAATATGCCATCTGCCTTCATCAGCACATACAAAGAAAATTTAAAGCAACTCTAAAGTGTCATATAAGTCTATGAAGGTTAGAATGGCGAACATATAAGTAAACAGGATCGGAACGTGTGAACAATTGATTTTCTCCAACGGAAAATTAGAGTTCAATATGATTACAAAACCGAAAATTATAATTGGTAAAAAAATGAAATATGTTAATGAAACACATTGTATAAGACTCACACATCATACATAACTTATAAATTATTTTAAATTGACAAAATTTAGTATCATTCATTAGGGATAAATTCAATACTGCATATTTCGAATGTATCGGTTCATCTTTAGCATGCTGAAGAATACACGATATGTATGTTGAGACTACTTTCTGGTTTCACTTAATTTGCTTTTGTACTAAAATATTTTGAATATGAATTTCGTGTTGTGGCTTTCCATTTGAATCTACCACGTGCTAGGAAGGTTTGCACAAACTTAACATAATTATAGCAGTAAACCAATTGTGTATACATAAATAACGACTTTTTATCAAAAATGTTCTTAAAAATTTTTGATGATATTTAAAGTATATGGTACAAAATTTTCTACTCCCTAATTGGAAAGATATTTTTAAACTGTACAACAACTTCTGTTGCAGTTTTTCATTTCCTTTCCTCTAACTTCACTGTATTTCAATTTGTTTCAACTTGTCATTGCAAACAAGGTGACGTCACGATGCATAATGATTTCAAAAATTCATAATATAGCAGCTGTCAGTTGAAACTACCAATAGTGAGTACGTGGGCGTGAAAAGTTAATAGTTAACTACACGCATATTCATTTTAGCAAGTTCGTTATGCATTGTGACGCCATATTTTTGCGATGAAAAATTCTAACAGACTAAAATATCTCAAATTAGAAGAAAGAAAATGAAAAACTGCAAAAGAAATAGCTTTACAAGGTCTTTCCAGCTAGGGGATAAAAACATTCGTGTCGTTATACACTTTAATACTCAAAGCTATATATAGACCTTTCAGTCCTAAGGAGCAGTTTAAAAATGACGAAGACGAAAACCCATGCCCTGAAATTGGTGAGTAACAGCATGTAAAAACAAATAGAAATTAATAAATGAGGATTCTAAACAGATTGTACAAACAATACTATTGTCCACCCCATCCTCCGAGTTATTTGGTGAGAATAAGAGAACCTGATTAACAGCTGTAAGTCACACAACGGGACTTCTTCGGGACTTTCACGTGAGATAACGTTTTTAAATTTATTATAAATTATACTTAACGTGCGTTTGTTAATATCAGTCCAAAGATAAAATTCATGAAATACGAAACCAAGGCGTGTTTTAGACGTCGAACTTTTCATGTGCCGAACCTAATGTAAATGAACTAAAACACAAAGAGTTTAGCTCATTTGCATTCGATTCGGCACACGATTCGACATCTGAAACAGACCTAACCTCTTAGGTTAAAGGGACAAGAGGTTCGCTTGAAATGCAAATGTTCAGCATATGCCATCAATAGCTATATAAGGATTCTTGCAAAATCGTATTTTTATATCACTTTGTTGAGTTTTTCAACACCAAGTCACCAACAAAGACAGTTCCCTGGAAAGGACATGTTCATCAATTACAAATGAACGTTAATTTTTATTCAAATTTGATCATGCTTATTTCCTGCTTGGCGGTACAACTAGCTACGTGCATTATATTTGCCGAAAGAGCATATATTTACCATCTGCCTTCATCAGAGTATGCGAAAAAAGCTAAGTCTGAGTTGTTGTATAAGTCTAAGGTTAGTATGATCAACAAGAAAACGTACTAAAAAGTGTAACTGAATAATGTTTATTTCTTTAAAGGAAAATTAGATTTAATGTGGTTACAAATCGAACTTTTTAATTCAAAAATAATTTAAATATATGTTAATGAACATGCATGCAAGACTCATAATGACTCATCATGATCATTTCTTTTGAATTCACACGATGAAGTAAAAAAGAGATAACTCTGAGTTAAGATTTAATTAACTTGCTTGTTTATGGTTGATGTGTTTCAAAAATATGCACGATTTAATACACAATTTAAAACTCAAGTATATATTATGAGTGGACCTTACGTTATGTATTATAAAAAACCTTTTGGTAAAAATCCAAATTTTGATATTCACCTGTCCCATTGTTCCATTCCATTCCTATTGTTCCATTAAGGCTTGGTCAATTACAACTAAGACTGTTATGTAGCAACCCCTCGCCACTATACACACATACGCCACGATACATGCATGCAGCAATCCCTCGCCACTAAGCATGCAACTATATTTTCGGAATTACATGAAGTACTTCACTAGGTTGTTGTCATAGCAACACGGCAATTGTTATTCTTTCTGTATATTTTTTAAAAATCACAAAATATCAGTTTTTAATCCTTGTTTTATTGACAATATTATTAAATGGCACAACATTTGTCATCGGTATTTTATTATGTCTAATGTAAGCTTAAATTTGGTATAAAATAAGACCTATTAATTACATTAGACGTTTTGAAATATTTATGAAACTAAATTTTTATCTACATAAAGTTTGAGTTTGAAATTAAACCGTTTCAAGACAATTTTGTGTCTTCGCTCAAATTCTTTTACATGTAAAGTTCGTCAATATTTTGAAATACAGTAATAAGAAGACTGTCTTGCATTTACAAAACATAAACTTATTCTGGAATTTAAACAGTGAATAGACTGGAGGAGTGCGGCGCTACGCCGGCCTTTTTTGCTAAACGTTCTGCTTCCTCGTAGTTTTGCTTTCCCTGTTTGCTTAAGTCCATATTTGTGATATGTGACTTATGATAATTCTTTTTTATTAAGTTATTGTGATAAATTGTTGTGAAAGTTTCCAAATCTTTTTGCAAAAATACAAAATATTGTAGTGCAAACACAGGCGGCCCAATTCAGTGTGTAGTTTCATATAGAGATCAGTAGCGAGCGGTAGCGAATTGTTTTACATATATAAAATACATAAGGTTGGCAACTAAATTTCAACTGACGAACATATGACTTTTGTTAAACACAAAATACATCGCTCGTGGAATTAAAAACAGGTAAAAAATTATAACACGTTAATCTCCGATAATTTTACTACACATACTCAATGAAAATTGTCTTGAATGTTTCCGAATGGATGCAAAATTTGAACATATTTTTCATGTATTGACAAAAAATTTCTTGTCCCCATGCGGGATGCCAGAGGTTGGCGTACACGTCAGCCTTTAAAATGCATTTATAAACTCCTATTGGTGCACTTTTAACGAAATATTCATTTAAACCAATAGGAGTTTATAAATGCATTTTAAAGGCTGACGTGTACGCCAACCTCTGGCATCCCGCATGGGGACAAGAAATTTTTTGTCAATACATGAAAAATATGTTCAAATTTTGCATCCATTCGGAAACATTCAAGACAATTTTCATTGAGTATGTGTAGTAAAATTATCGGAGATTAACGTGTTATAATTTTTTACCTGTTTTTAATTCCACGAGCGATGTATTTTGTGTTTAACAAAAGTCATATGTTCGTCAGTTGAAATTTAGTTGCCAACCTTATGTATTTTATATATGTAAAACAATTCGCTACCGCTCGCTACTGATCTCTATATGAAACTACACACTGAATTGGGCCGCCTGTGGTGCAAAAAGCAAATTTAGATATTTGCTATCAGTTGAATTCGTGATTAATCAATCAATAAATTTTAAATCTGGCCAATCAGTGTTAGCCATTCATGATAGTCCGCCATATTGTTGAGATCAGTGATGATGACGTCATGACATACCAAAACCTTACTACCTAAACACCATGACCAACGACTTTGAACTCCGCTAGTGAGAAATTAGTAACCCTCGCCCCGGGCTTACGCCCGGAACGGCGCTTCGCGCCGTTGGCTCGGGATTAATGCAATGCATTTTGTTTGCTACAAGATTGGTACATCACCAAAAACTTTAATATTTTTGACCAAAATTTACCAGCCCTGCTAATTGGAATATATATACATATATATTTGGACGAGAAAATGGCACAGGACCAAATTTTCATTTACGTTGCTATTGGTGTTGGCTGCACATTTCTAATGGTTGTCTTTCTTATTGTCCTTTGTGTCCTCTTATCTACACGACGGTGAGTTATTCAGTACCTTTTTTAACATTCATTAAATGCTACCGAACAAACCATACCATTGCTCTTGTTTCATCAGAGGATATTAACTCGTGAAACAATTCCTAATATGATTTTTGTCAGTTTACCCTAATCTGATTAGTTTGGGGTAAGATGTACTTTAATTCATTAGAAGATACGCCCTTCTACATGGTACAATAAAATTGATTTAAATGAAAAAAGATTCTTACTGCCTTGCAATTCTAAGGAGGAGTTTAAAAAAAGACGAAGAAGAATATCTCAACTCTGAACTTGGTGAGTTAGAGCATGTAAAAATCGCTGATCAATTTATGACAGCATCAGTCTATATGATGTTTGTAAACCAATATAATATTTATTTATTTTTTATTCTAAACACTAGAAACAACTCACAGCTATGAGGTTATGGAGTGTGCAGTGTGAAATTTTTTAGCTCTTCTTATTAATTCTTAAGCAAGCCATTTATCTACCTATCTCTTATAGTGTGTGTTTTAAAATCATTCGTGTTACCTTCAATCTGATTACTTTTCAATAGTCGGCGATTTCGGCAAAAATGGTGTCCTTTTGAATGTATTCCAGCTGTAATTGCACTCTCGTGAGCCAATATTTAGGTGGTGGATCGCTCAACGCTCGTTCAATTTATTTTAAAATCCATTGTCAACCAAAAAAAATGTCAAACGGTGTGGCGTGTTTCAAAAAATGTACAAACGGTTCACCATAGAGATCAGCCATAGAGATCAGTTCATAATTGTAAACGAGACTTCTTGCATTTTAGACACATTACCACCACTACCACCTTTACCAGACACTCCTCTGAAAACGTACGTTGATCCATTGATCTATGTTGACGTGTTGGACGCAGTGCAGGAATTTACGAACGAAATCGATCCAGAATCACTTTCTTTGGAGCATCTGATTGGAGCAGGTAGCCTACATAGATTTGTTTTAAAAACTTATCATCTTAGGAATTTACTAATACTTTTTCTAACTTTTTGATGCGTTGATTTGATAATCTTACGTAGGGGAATTTGGTCATGTTTATCAAGGAAAATTAACTTTGCAGGATGGAAAAACAATTTTAGTTGCGGCAAAAACGTTAAAGGTAATCTAATTTATTTATTCCGATACATATAAAAACCTGTCACACATTATCTATATTTTAGCAACATTATAGCTTTAAACTACCTCTTGTACCAACACCTTTTGACGTACATCTTGTGCAGGGTCGTAGCTAGAACGTTGATACGGGTTTCTTTGCAATTAATATTTAAATTGATCAATTTGAATTTGATTTAAAAAGAAACTCGTCGTGCAGAATATGAATATATGAATTAATATGCACAATACCCGCACCTCCCAATTAACGTTCTGTAGCTGCGGCCCTGATCATGTTTTGATTTTTTAGACCAATGCTAACGAAAAAAATATTCAGGATTTCCTTCTGGAAGCTTCCGTCATGGGACAATTTGATGATCTCAATGTTATTCATCTTGAAGGAGTAATAATGAAAGGCAAGGTGCATCAAAGTTTTTACCATAATGTGGTTGCTTTTTTGACCAGTATAGAAAGATATATTAAGGGAAAACAACCGATCTTGCCCAGTTATTCCATTATACCAACTACACTTACTCTACACGATAGTGGGTCTTTATCAGTAAAGTTGTTTTTAAACATTGGTATTATGTTTTACGTAAGAGTTCAATTCTTTTTTTCCCAAATGTATCCTGAACATTTTACGTATCATTTCCTAGTGGTTCCGAAAATGATCCTCACTGAGTTCATGGTAAATGGATCTCTTGAGAATTTTTTAAAGGTGAGCAGTTCACTTGACTGTAGATTATACGAAGCAGTATTTGATTCATTTGGAAATGGGTTTCGATAACATGAATATGTATCTGACGTATATTTAGGAAAACGAAGGTGAATTTGCAACAATCCAGTTACTTAGTATGGCTCGTGGAGTGGCTTCTGGAATGAAATATTTGGCTGCAATGAACTTTATCCATCGAGTTAGTGTACTATGTGAACATAAGGATAGTCGAAGTCCATAAAGCAATGCGCGCCATCTTTATTCTACTTAATCCTACGTGTGCTGATTTGTGTGATGGACTGATTTTCAAGTTGTGTGATGTCTACAGCTTTTTTGTCGTTGTTATTTTGTCTAGGCCGATCAAACGTTTTTTTAGCTTTCCGTAACATAATTAATTATGTTTATAAATTTTAAGTTGTTTTAATGCTAAATGATGTACAAGCAAAAATGTAAATGGCTTTCAGAGCATCTTTTCACGTTATTTAGTAACTTTTTCTATTTACATGCAATCCTTAAAGATATAATATACCGGTATACAAAAAGGTGCGGTAGTCACATGATAGGGCTGTGACTTTGGCAGATTTTAAAACGTCTGGGTTAAATACCTGTAACGCAGAGATGGTCAGGTAGATCATCACACACATGCAAGCATAGTTTGACCTCACGCACTTAGATTAATGGGATCATCATGTTTCCGTTCGCTGACCACAACATAAAGGTGTTTAAGACTCCGGGAATTACGGACAGAAAAAATGGATAAGGTGGAATCATCAACTAACACAAAAAAACGGATCAGGCGGAATCAACAAAACTTTGGACGGAACTCTAAGAAGAAACAAGAGGTTGATATGGTCATGCAATAAGAGGCAGAGCGATACCGACCAGGACAAGAAGTTGAACAAGCGATTGATGGAGTCAATATTAAAGAGGTTGCTGGCGTTCATCTATCTGACGGCAGGCAGAAACCAAAAGAGGATCATTTTTATGCAATTGGAGGAAGAGAATGAATTTCTGTTTGGCATTCTATGTGATGGGAATAAACTACTTTACATTCTTGCGTGTATGTACTTTAGTTAAAAGACAAAGGGAACGAGTTTGTTTCTTCATTCTTAAGATTTAGGCCGGGTAGGACGTTCTGGGGGTTGAATAGACCTTACTGTGTGCGTATGTCTTGTTTTGTTGTTGTTGTGAAATCTTACGCGCTGCTAAATAATTTAATAAATGAAAGATTTTTATTCACGCCATCAAACATTCTCTTCTCCAGGACCTTGCAGCGCGGAATATATTGGTGGATGAAAACATGGTTTGCAAAGTTGCTGATTTTGGCCTGTCACGAGAACTGGAAACCACAAGTTCATCTGGAGGGGAATATTTCAGCCAAGTAAGTGCAAAACTTTGCAATCATTAGAGAACAGGAATCATGCGCATTGATGTCTAGCACATAGACCTTCCACAGTATTTAAGGGGGTCCAATAGTAAACAATTTCAAAATTCATCGATTTTCAAAAGTTTTACAAAATATTGTTAATGGCGTTCTCTAAACATATCCAACATTTCAAACAACAAAATGAATTATAAACGATGGGTAAAACCATGATTTTACCCAAAGCAAATAATGGTATGCAATTGGTTTACTCTATTGTGTCCTTTTCCATGCATAGCATTGTTCGATTAATGTTATTCTAATGCGTGCAAAAACTTTAAAGCAGTTTTTCTCAAATTGCCGAAAATCACCAATCGCCATTATTGCATGTGCAATATCTCAAGAAGTATGTAAGCTATTGACTTCAAACTTTCAGTGTGTGTTCTGTGTTACATTCTCTTGGAGATGAACCAGAATCATAAAAATATTTGCAAAAGCATCCAAGTTATGATAGTCAGTATCATCTCGGTAATATCTAGTTCCAATATTTTGTCCACAAAAAATTTATTTTTGCCTCAATCACCATAGTTCTGGTTCATCTTCAAAAGCATGTGCTGTACTATTAAAATAAAGTTATTTTAGATTTTTATCATTCATAGTTGTTGAGATATCATGTTTACAAATATATGGATTTTCCACCATCAGGGAGCAATTAACATGGTAACCATTGCAATGCTAACTTTGAAAAACTTATTTTTATGTTTGTGGTACCATGTCCTAACACCTGACCAAAGATGAACTGCATAGCATTAAAAAAAACAAAAATTTTTTTTTAGTATTGGACCCCCTTAAGAAATCAGATACAAATTCATAAATCCAACAAAGAATTATCTATATTCTACTCTTAATCACAGTAAAATGATGTACACAAGCTATCTGTCAGTCCAAAGAGTGCACAGTGAACGCCTTGATCCCAAGCAACTTTACTTGTGCAGTAGAATAGCGAAGCCAGCAAGACAATTTAGTCGTGCTGTGTAAATTTAAATCATTATCATTATCATTATTATTCATCTCATTAGAAATTGATTCCTTATACGCCTATAAACACAGAAAAATTGGCATTTGCATGACCAAATGTCGGCCTGGCTTCGCCACTGTACAAAAGCGTGAATCACAACTTGTTGTGTCTCAAAGCCCCTTAACTGTAGAGAAACACTTGCTCTTTCTTTAGGGAGGTAAAATTCCAGTGAGGTGGACAGCGCCAGAAGCGATCAAATTTCGGACCTTTTCAACTGCAAGTGATGTCTGGAGTTTTGGAATCTTGTTATGGGAAATAATGTCCTCAGGACAAAGACCTTATGGAGATTGGGATAATTTTCAGGTAAGTTACATAAGTTCAGTTAAAAATGGAAAATCAATACATTTCCAGCAATAAAAATGATGCTTGATGAAAAGGATTCAGAACAATTGCCCAAGCAGCATAAATACTGCCATGTACATAAAAGGTCACCTAACTCACGTCAAGCCTGAATTTATGATTATTTTTTTTCAAAATAGGTTATGGTACGTGTGGACAAAGGATTCCGCTTACCTTCCCCAGCGGTGCGTTTTTATCGTTTTTGTGCATAGATTTTAACGTAAGATTTGTATATGGCGTCAAGAACACAGAATAATAATTGGTTGAAAATGACGTCACCGGAGCAATTGAATTTAGTGCGCTTGCAAGTGTATACAGGTCGCTCCTTCCCTATTTCCCGAGCGCGATTTGTTGCCGCGTACTTGAGCGAGCGACTTGTGGTATGTCTACAGTGCGACTCACGATATTGCTTTTATGCGATATTTATGCCGTACGTATTCAAAACGAGCATTGCTATTCATTAAAACTTACGAACATCAAAACAAAGCTGTAAGAAGATCTTTACGATGTTGATATTTGATGTTAGCCACATGACTGAAAAAATATGGCGTTGTTCCATATTTGGGGTGGACCACGCTATTAGTTTTAGAAATATGATAACACGACAGGACGTCGTTTTTAACTTAATTGGAAGTGGAAACGACATTCTTTAACCAAAAACAGTATAGTTAACAACAAGAGAAGGTTTTAGCTAGAAAATAAACGAACTTGGTGTCATAGTTGAAGGATTTTTCAAAGATTACGTGGAACGGTGGAAAAGAGGGATTCTGGACTTCTAAAATGGATAAGAATGGAAGGTATTAGGCGTTTGAAGGAGAACTGTTCCTAAATTATCATGATCAACGTCTATCAACATTTTGAGAAAGTTTGCTTTGCCATATATCTTCAAAACTAGCAATGATAGATTTCTGGTAAGCAATAATAATTCTAAAAGTACCTCCACTGGTGTCGTGGAATAAACGTTTGGAACTGGATTGAGGAAAAAAAATGCTTGAGAGCACAACAAGTCGAGAAAGACAAGACAGACAAGTCGAGATCAACATGATAATTCCCTAATGCTGGAAAAGGAACTTCTGATGAAAGGTTTTAGGTACCTGCCAAAGAAGTGGTAGAACGATCATTTAGATCTGTATTATTAGCAACCAACATGTCTTCATATGTGCCTAAATGTACAAAAGAGACCTCTGATCCCTATTTCCGCTGTTACCAGCAGAACTCGTTTACTTTGCCACTTCTTTGTTGACTCCTTAGCCTCGCTGGTCACATACCATCATTGAATATCAATAATCCAACCCATGCATACATTTTCCAAGCTTTATCATGCTGATTTCGTCTGCCCGTCAAAAGGACAAACTTCTGTTGTGCTCTCAAGCATTTTTTTGCCTCAATCCAGTGCCAAACGCTTATTCCACGACACCAGTGGAGGTACTTTTAGAATTATTATTGCTTACCAGGAATCCATCATTGCTAGTTTTGAAGATATATGGCAAAGCAAACTTTCTCAAAATGTTGATAGACATTGACCATGATAATTTACGAACAGTTCTCCTTCAAACGCCTAATATCTCCCACTCTTATCCATTTTAGAAATCCAGAATCCCTCTTTTCCACCGTTCCACGTAATCTTTGAAAAATCCTTCGACTATGACACCAAGTTCGTTTATTTTCTAGCTAAAACATTCACTTGTTATCACCTATGCTGTTTTTGGTTAAAGAATGTCGTTCCCACTTCAAATTAAGTTAAAAACGACGTCTTATCGTGTTATCATATTTTTAAAACTAATAGCGTGGTCCGCCTGAAATATGGAACAGCGCCATATTTTTTCAGTCATGTGACTAACATCAAATATCAACATCGTAAAGATCTTCTCACAACTTTGTTTTGATGTTCGTAAGTTTTAATGAATAGCAATGCTCATTTTGAATACGTACGGCATAAATATCTCATACAAGTAATATCGTGAGTCGCAGTGTATATACAAAACCTATCTAATTTTCATATTTTAAAAATTATTTGGTATTAAATGGTTGGATCTTGGTTGCAAAAATGAAGTTAATAATTAATTTCGCTTACTGACTGTTCCTCTCTCAGGAATCCCTGAACTAACGAATGCATTATTATTGCCCGTTTACAGTTTTCATACCTTTGATCTTTGGTCGACATAATTTTGTTTTTTAGAAGTGCCCTCAAGCTGTTCACGAATTAATGTTGAAATGTTGGGAGGAAGAGCGCATTCTTCGCCCTGGTTTTGAAGACATTCTTGTTACAATCGATAAATGGTTGAAACATCAGCATGAAAATGATAAGAATACACGAGTGTAATACAAGGTTTGTTTCACTGTAAACAAAATTCTGTTTTCGTGTTATAATTTTAACTTTTAGTTTATACATGCGCATATATACAAAATATTTAATTCTGCTATATGATATAGTAAAACCCTAGAAGAAGAGACCTATGCCTCCCGGGGATGTTGTCCTACAGTACATGTTAAACCCAAGCTTGTTTTAAGGATTGTTCAGAAAAATTTAACCATGTATTGATATTTTAGTGTTTTAGTTCATAACACTGGAAATCAAAATGTGTCACGAAAGTGATGGATGATCACGAAACAAATGTTTGACTTCGTTAAACAACTGGGTTACTACTGGGCAGTAATTCAAACGCCTTGGGAAGAGGAGTAGTTTTACGCAGAGACACAATCCAATGATCATTGCATTGGTGTGTCGTTTTCATCGTTTGCTTACTCAAAGAGCAACAGGAGAACATTCATGTCCATGAGTGCTATATAAGTTCAGTTTTAGGAAAAAATTGAACACTTTATGTGGATTTAATGAATGCTCAACTTTCTAAAATTTTCTGAAGTAATATCTTAAACTTATGTATCATCACAAAATAGGTAATATGAACAGAAAGGCTACTTCAGTCGCAAGTTTTAAAATTTTTGCCCCAACGCATGTCACATCACGAAAGTTCATAAAAACGCTGAAGAGCTCTTAACAATTAACACTTATTGACTGAGACCGAGGGAAACAGTATGTTTTGTGGACCGGAGACTGTCGATGTTTATGAATATAATAATAATTCTTATTATATACTGAATGTCAAAGTTCATTTATTCCTGTTTCTTATTGGTTAAGAACGTATCACGTGATAGTGGAGAAATTCTATTGTCTCCCTGGCAACGTAGCTAAGTGGTGGACATTACTTTTATTCACCGGTAAATAACAAATCCACAGAGCCTCACAGAGCCATGTCAGGTAAAAAGTAATCCTTTTTATACATGTTTGATTGATTTGTGGTACTTTTCTTCTCTTTTGACACTCAGTATATAATAAAATACTTATTGACTGAGACCTCGAGAAAGCAGTATGTTTTGTGGACCCTCGACTGTCAATGTTTCGACATCGACAGTCTCTGGTCCATAAAACATACTGTTTCCCTCGGTCTCAGTCAATAAGTGTTAATTATCACCTAAGAGATGCTACTTCATATGACGCATGTACAGATATTTCAAGTGTTTTTTCACGTGCTATATAGTTTTGGTATCATCTTTGTAATAAAATGCGTTTTTTTAAAGTTAACATCTAACCACATCTCCATGCAGGTTTACAAATGGACGGTTAATTTTCTATATTGACAGATCGATGCCAATATTATGATTCAACGTATCGACTTTATTTAGTCATCATCAGGAATGGACAATGTTACATGTTAAAGCTAATATATACAGATAGTTGTCATTAGATATCTACTATAAGAAAAGTATTAGTTCTTGGGACGCTTTGATGACATGGTTGAGTTCCAGCTTTTGCCTGTGAATGGCGAGTATTTCTTTGAATAATAAGACTGAGCAGTGTTTTGCCTTATCCAGGATAATGGAGTTAAGAAGGAACAGCGCTAGATCAAATCATTCGTTTGTATCGGA
>OY979720.1:12376929-12379429 GCA_963855995.1 Muricea muricata | reverse complement strand
CGAGGCAGAGGTGCAAAATACATGTTTACTTACCATATCGAGAGAATACTTATCATTTTACGTTTATATTGTACCTTTACGTCTAATAAATATAATTCTGAATGTTGAAAGCGATAAAATTTCTTGTGGGCTCCAGCCAACACGTTTTTTCCCCTAAATTTTCTATAAAACTATATTATTGTCAAAAAGGCGAAATTTCAGATTTATTTCTAGGAAAAACCACTTACGTTATCAAAAAGATAATAAAAACTACATATAATAACACATTATTGTGGATAGTGTTATTTAGTTTATTACATTTTTGTTGAGTTATGAGCGTTTGAAAACTTATTTTCAGACTAGTACCCGGGAAATTGTTGCCATTTTAGGACATTTTCCCATGTTGAAGCAGCGATAACTCAAAATCAAAACGGCTTGAAAAATCAGGATGCCCGTAATGATGTCTTATATGTTGTTTTTCAAACGAGCGAGCTTGAAAGTTTGCTATTTTTGACTACATAATAGTAATGAAACTGACGAAAAACATGTTGATCGAAGCCCAGAAGATAAATCGGGTCAAACATTATTCAGAATATTGTTTAACTTTACCATCATAGGTTATAACTTGAAAAATTTGGAGAATACATTATTTGTGCCAAAACCACAAACAAACCATGGAAAAGAAACTTTCAGTTATGGCGAGACACAGCTTTTTAATGAATTGTTCTGAAATGTACGAGCCATAAGCTTTTATAATCAACTTGTTCTCAGACTCGATTTCCTTGTAAAACAGTATAGTATATGTATATGATAATAGAAGAAATTGTATTATTGTAAGTATAAGCGTTATGCACGTCTTGCCTTCCATTCATCTGTACATTGTTTAAATTGTAATCTTATAAGTATTTGTAAAACGCTTTTTTAATTAATTGATTTGATTGATAGGGAGGAAAGGCGCCGTCATACATAAAATGCGAAGATGAGTAGTGATTCGAAATTTCATAGAAACATAGTATCATTTTTAAAACAGGTTATGTCCATAATTGCAGATTACAATTTGGTTAGAAATAAGTGATTTAAATGATCTTGCATAGCATAACTGCCATGTCGGTTTTTTCCTTTTTTTGTACTTCTGCTGTTCTTCCTACAATATAGTTATCCTAGGTAGGTAGGCTAGGGAGGTTTTCTAGTCAACTATGAATCCTGTAAATCTCTCAACTTTATGCAATTTTAATCTTGATAATAAAAGCCAAAAGAGCTCCCCAGGTGGGAGCTGAAGCAATCAGAAAAAATCACCTAGTAGGGTAGTGAGAAAATTATTTTAAACAAAATTATACGAAATTAAATAAACTGATAGATCTAATAATTGCACAAATCCTGCACCTTTTTTTGGTTGGGTGGCATCCATCTTCGCCGTACTGCTTTATTTTGGCGTAATTTGGGTACAAACCTACCAAGCGAAACAGTGCTAACATATTTTAAAATATGTTTTATAGGGGGAGGGGCGTAAATTCACATTTTCCTATCCCAAATTTTCACTAAATCTTATTGATATTTGTGCCGTGCACAATGACGGTACGTCCCTGCAATGGCCGTTTTTCTTGAGTCTTAACCCTATTCCCATATACTTTTTTTTCTGATGAAACCGAGTCCCTCTTAATGGAATCTCGTGTTTCCGAAAAAATAGCAATCCATCCTCTTTATCAGCATTTTTCAGAACTTGGAGAACTATATATTTGTTAAAATATAATAGATGCACAGTAAAATAGTTGTTCAAAAAAACCTGTGCAGATTTTTGTAATTCTTTTATTAAAACCCGAAGGAGAAGAACTCTATCGCGTAAAGGTGCCACGATTTCAATCTTTTCTGAATATTCCATTTGTTTTATTATATCTAATCAGTTTGATAACTTTATGTAATTTTACATGCCCTTATAAACCTTTTGTGAAAATTTGATAAAAATCGAACTTATATCATGCAAGCTCGCGGTGGCGATTTTCCAAAGAACGAGACCTAACGGGTCCTCTAACCATAAGCATAAATCTGTATTAAAAATAAGCCCTTTCTGAAGCTGTTATTAATCAAAAAATAAATCGGTAAAATAAATTCCTTAATATTGCTTGTGATGTCTTATGAGTGTATATCCAACCCAGGCAACCGACGACCTTTGGAAAGGCAACGGAATCGTCTCAGGTTGTTTCGACTATTTCGGAACTAAGTGCGAACTCGCAAATTGCCGTTTCCAGCGTTTTACATCTGCATAGATGTATGTAAAAACTCTAAGTATAATACCATAAATATTGTTATATAGCTAGTGCTGAAACTAATTGTGATTGGCTAATTGTGATTTGCTAAGTTTCTTTTGATTTTAAACTCGTTTACGCTATAGATTCTTGACTTTTTGGCATGAGAAATACAATTGTCGTATGAATGTTGTTAATTTTTCTTTTGTCAATATAAAAAAAAACTTAATATCTGTTCCCTCGGGAAATAGTTAGTTTTGTTTTCCCTCGAGTCTCAA